>QANT01009129.1:0-19687 GCA_003254885.1 Purshia tridentata | reverse complement strand
AAACAACAACTCTCCTGTGGCCAAAAAAAAAAAAAACAGCGCCCAACTCTTTTGCCCCAAAATACCTGTGATGTGANGTCTGTGACTCTGTTTTCTTCGATTTTTTTCTCTCTCAGCTTTTGGTTAGTAAAGAATGGTCGGAAAAGGAGAGGGACCAGCGATCGGAATCGACCTCGGGACCACCAACTGCTGCGTCGGAGTGTGGCAGGAAGGCCACGTTCAGATCATTACACAGGACCGGTCTTACGTTGCGTGAGGCTGATGGGTGGGTGTCTCTGCAGGTGTTCCAGATCGTGGGTCGCCGGCGCGAGGAGATGGCTGCGGCGGGTCGGCAACGAGCGAAGGAGAGAGAGGCAGATGCAGAAATTTGGGTCTGGGTTTGGGTCTGCCTGCTGGGTTAGATTTCGAAGAGAGAGATCAGTGAGCGTGAGAGAGATGAGCGAAATTTGGTAGATATGTCGAAATTTCGACGAAATTTCGCCAAAATTTCGCGAAAATTTCACCGAAATTTCGCGAAAATTTGAGAAGTTGAACTGAGATGGGTCTCGAAATTTCGACCCGAAATTTCGTGGAAATGTCGAAATTTCGCCGAAATTTTAATATATACCCAAAAAAATTTCGGTACCCCTAAAAAACGAAATTTTCGGCGAAATTTCGCCGAAAATTTCGAAATTTAATACCTTGGGTGTACCCAGTTGTATACATTTTATTATTTCTCCATTGCATAACAAGGCAACCTTAACTAATTTTTTTTTCTCCTATTATGGACTCATTATTTTTCTAATTCATGACCAAAAGAACAGAAATAACTGAAGGGAAAGAAAGAGGTTGACAATAGAGGTTAAATAAAAAAGAGTGACAAAAGTTATAATGCATGTTTTATACTGGTGTTCTACATGCAAAATAATCATTCTCAATGTTCTTTGAAATGAGTATAAAGATCCAAATTGTTAAAACTAAGTAATTCAAAAATAAAATTTGACAATGGGTGGAGAGCTTAAATTCTTATATATCCTCTTAAAACTTTAGAATTTCTTATGTGGGATTCCATATTCTCAACACATGACAAGATTGCGCCAAACTCATGGATAGATTACATTTAGTGATATGATGCACATGGTTGCGTACTATGATTTTATGCTAAATAAAACATGAAAAAACTCAAAATCAATTGGTTCAAGATCTTATATATTATCGTAAGGTTTACAATCCCTAATGTGAGCTTTTATACCTCATGATAAATGACAGTACAGGAGACTAGGGGTGGACGGGTTGTGGTTTGATGCGGTGATTGTGTAAAACCATGCACCGTGCCATAAATGGATACATGGTGTGGTTTGGTGCATTACACTGTAAAAATTAATAGAAAATCAAATCAAACCAAACCTCATACTGTCATAGTTTGGTTCGGTATTACGGTGCACAATTGGGCCTATACATGTTATAAAATATATATTACTAAAATTAGTAATTTTGTTTAGGGTATATCCTATAGTTTAAACTTTAAATGGCAAATACTTTATATTCCTAAACCATATACATTGTAACATTAATTATTATAACCTATATGATACCTTATATTTTAGTATATATATGTTTAAAGTTTATATTTTACAGTTTGATTAATTATACAAATATATTTTATATAATATGAGGTTTTTTTTTTTTGTTTACTCTATAATAAGAAATTCGAAATTGAAATTTAAAGTTTTAAACCTATTTTTTTTTTTACACATTTAAAATTATATAAAAACCATAAATATTTTTTTAAAATTAAAATTATATATATATATATATATATTTACGGTTCAGTTCTGTTTAGATTGGTGCAAAACCGGCACCTACATCGGCCACTAATGGTTTGATTCAGTTTTTTTACGGTGTTTGACCAAAAAAGTGAACACAATTTTTTTCAATTTTTTCACCAACGGTTTAGTTTGGTTTCGTGGTTTTATGGTGTAAATGCCCACCCCTACAAGAAACCCAACATCTATCACCCCAGTCCCCACAAAGTCCCCACAAAATTTAATTCCAAATCTTGATGAACATTACTAGACCAAACTAGCACAATGCACCCAAACTCTCTTTTATTAGTGGAGGGTTTTGATCATTTTCATTATCATTTTGAGGGTGATCTGCCCTCAACCTATACCTGTAGAGCCACTTCTTGTTGTAGTGGTTTGGAAAGGACATGTGTAAAAGGATGGCCAAAAAATGAATAACCTGTACCTGTACCTGCACCTAGCCTAACTTCACCTTCACCTTCACCCATTACCAACTGTTAATAAACTAATGATTAACATTTTGGTCCCCAAAAAATGTGGATCTCAATGTATTTCAACTTAGGGGTGCTGTCAGATCCCTGGACATAGTTCAATTATACTGAAAATATGTGTCAGTGTCATGACCCAAAATCAAGATATTCACAGCGGCATTCGCCTTAAGGATCTCAAGAAATAATAATACTCGTATTTTGAGTAGAATTTTTCCCAAGATATGCTAAGAAGAGTTGAGCCTTTTGATTGAAAATTTGGGATTAGATCAAAGTTTTTGTCACAATGGAAAGTAATTTAAAATATAAATTCATTTAAATAAAATACCAACCCCTTGGAGTTCAAGTTCACAAAAGATACCCCACTAAACATCGTTCACTGACAACAATGATTATGAAATTAGTGTGCAAGATTGTTAACCCTCAAAGCTAAATAACCAAGACTCAAAGTGGTTACAAAAGAGAGTAGCGACAAAATAGAGGATAGATGATGACACGAAGCCAATGGAAACTAAGGGAAACAAGACCTGTCAGATGTTACACAAGATTAAGTGCCACACTATCCAGATCAATCGAGATCGTCAACTAGTGGAAAGTTTTCACTCAAAGAAGTACAGTAGGGGGTAAGCATCACATACGTTCATAGCTTCTCCTTAGGGGATCCTAAGTAGGTTTGAAAATAGTAAACTCAAATATTTACTATATATACCTTCAGTGAGAAACAATTCAAACGGGTCACAACAAAATAACACTGCCAATTTATAATCAGAAGAAAACCATAAATGCAATGCTCATACAGCTTTAGCAATTCATGATAGTGAAAAACAGCTTGGAAGCTTCCAATGAAAATCCAAGTTCAAGAGAACAATACTGATGACTGATCCCTGTAATTGGGCTAACTACCTCTAACCGAAGTAGCTAGAGAATCCATTTATAGTTGTACAATAATTAAAAACTAATCGCCTTATGGGCTACCCGCTCGTACAACCACCTCCAAAGGTTTAGGGGATCAAAACCCAAGGTCTACCTATGGGACCCTTTCCTCTTAGGTCATCTAAAATTATCTCAATAGGTATTGCAAAGGCTAATACCATCTAATTCAAAAACCATGCAATAGATGGCAACCAAAAATATGCAGCTGTCACATGCATCAATATTTACTATCATACATACACATAATAAAAGAGTTTATACACAGGGTGTGAGATTCCCCCTGCCTGGGATCCAAGCTTAAACTTTTCGTTGTGCATCATCCAAATCACCAATGTCCAAAATTTTGTTCTTTTGGGTAACCGGAAATCCAAGTCCGACAAAGTAAAGACTTTAGTCAAAGTCGAATTCTAAAGGTTATAGTATGACCTTACCTTTCGGTCAGACGTCCTTAGAAGGTTCCAAGTACCTCTAAGGATTTTTACTTAAATCCAAATTTTAATCTAAGTTGAAGAGGTTGATTAATTTGACTTCAATAAATCAACATAAAATGTAGTAAATTCTATTAATTAATTTAATCCAACTTGATCTCTTTAAGAAAGTAAACTAATCCTAGGTCACTACAAACCTTTAACTAATTAAATAAATCTCCAAACTAAACCATGAATTAAACATGCTCAATTAATAAATAAGTCCTACTTAATTAATTAAACATGTCTAATTAAAATTAAAGCCTAAAAGTTAAATAAGAAATGTTGGAAGGATTACCTAGTTGTAGACCTCCTAAGCTTAATCCTCAACCAAAGAAGATTGCCAAAGACCTCACTCCAAGCAAGGAATTTGACAGGGCCTCGCCGAAGGAAGAAATATTTTTGATTAGAGAAATTAATCACCACCCTTGTGAGGTAATTAATAACCCAACTAAAAATAAATAAAACTTTGGACTATACGACTTCTCCAAAAATTGGAGCTTGTTCCTTTGGGTTCCCTTTAAAAAAAAAAGATTCCTTTTAAGAAGAAATTTTAGAGGGAGAAAGAGATACCAAGGTTTGAGTGAGAAGCTGCAACTCAAATTGGTAGTGTAAAGTGAAATGGAAGAGTGTGGTCCTATTTATAGGCTTGAAAAAGGGGGTCCTTCTCTTAAATTTCGATGTGGGATAAATCCACACACAAAAAATGCTCAAAACTGATGAAATAAGGGGGAAAAGGTGAACTGGGTCGTGCTGCCCTTGGGTTGATCCGAATTGTAATTGAAAACGGGTCTAATCAACCTGACTGGGTGAAGCGGGTTGCACCTCCCTCTTTTATTTATTTATTTATTTATTTGAATAGCCCAGATGGATGGGCTTTTAATGAGCTCCAACGGTCACAATTAAATCGTGACTGGATGATCTGGTGTGACGTGGCCTATCGACCTTCAGTGCAACTGTCCGCGTCAATGAATTAGCTCATGCCACGTGGCACTCAGCGTCCACCTCATTTTTAAAAATTTTCTCCAACTTTTAAAATTCACCAAAAATACCTCCGAGCTCCAAAAAATAATTTGAAAATTCCTACGAACTCTTGAGACTAAGTACTATTTATCTATGGCCTCAAAACAGCAATTTGACTTCCAAAATTTTTATGAAAAATCTAACACTTCCAAAATAAATTCTAAAAAATCAAATAGTAGCCTAAAATATTTATCCAACTTTGGAAATTCATAACTTCTTCATCCGAACTCCAAATTCAACGAACCAAATGTCATTAATTTCAAGTCTTAATTTCTAATTATGCACAAAATAAAATACTGAAAATTTCTAGGGATTCACACCCTACCCTCCTTAAAATAAATCTCGTCCTCAAGATTACCTGGATTCGTCAAAAAGGTGAGGATACTTCTTCCTCATGTCGGATTCCAGTTCCCAGGTTGCTTCTTCAACTTTATGGTGTTGCTATTGAACCTTCACTAATGGCACACTCTTGTTTCTAAGTCATTTGGCCTCGTAGGCCAAAACGCACACTGATCCTTCAATGTACGAGACACTTTTCTCCAAGGGTAAGTCAACCCATGGCATGATCTGCGATAGGTCTGGTGCACTTTTCTTTAACTGAGACACATGAAAGACATTGTGTATGTATGATAGTTGAGGCGACAATTCTAGTCTGTACGCAATGGTACCAACTTGTTCAATAACCTTGAACACTCCAATGTACCTAGGTGCTAACTTGCTTCATCCTTTGAACCGGACAATCCCTGTCCAAGGACTCACTCTCAGAAAAACGAAATCCCCAACCTCAAACTCAAGAGGTTTTTGACGCCTATCAGCATAAGACTTGTGCCCACTTTTGACACGCCCCGACCCTCGGGCACGTGCCTAGACTGCTGAAAACTGATAACTGTTCCCTGTGGGCCCTTTTTCTGAAACATGTGAGCCATGAATAATAAATAGTTTACCGAAAACAACTGTGAATTTCAAAACACATTTATAAAATCAAGCTGTAAATCTTTAACAAATAAAAACAGTTGTAAAACCAAGTTTCTGAAGCACTGATGGTCCCATTGCCTCGTCTTCTCTCCACTGCCTCCTCAGCTTGCTCAACCTGCAAAACCAAACCCTGCACCCAACCACAGGTGCACCGGGTTTAAACACAACCCGGTAAGCTCACTAGAGCTCGTGTGAGTGAAATCTAACTGAAACCTCGAATTAAACTCATTTTAGATAATCAAACAAAATCCACTTTAACGCCTCACGCACAATCAAATCACAAATCATAAATCCTAAACCTTAAGCTGACCACCAGTCCTCTAAACCAACCCAATTCACTGTCTCAATCTGTAATATCTCCATTATCCTCAATTGACCTCTAACTGAATGATTACCTCGAACAATCCACCAGATCCTGACTTAGAATCCCACTATCCTCAAATAACCTTTAGAACACACTAAATCCTCAACTAAAACCATTGATACTCCCAAATCTTTTATTTACCTTTAATCTCAATAACCTTTGTTACTCAAACCCCAGTAATCAATTCTCGCCTAAACCTTTAAATTCCAAGTTTCTCAGTGCCTCACTGTTACCCCTTGAGATTCCCCAGCTTTAAAACATTTTATAAATCTACTGAAAACTTTTATAGAAATCCGCGGTTGAAATCCATTTTGCAAGCTCTTTTAGAAAACAATAAAGCGGATCAAAGTCCCATTTTATAAAACCAGAACTGAAAACTCTGATAATTCAATAAAACTGGTCAAGTTCTTAAAATAGCAATTAAGAACTGAAATCTAAAATTCTCAATAACAACTGTAAGCTAACAATATAAATAAAACCATCGTCTAAGTACCCTGGAAAACTGGCCATACACTCGTACGGAATGCTGCATCGTACGAGCAGGGCAAATCTAACTGGCCATACACCTGCACGGAATTCTGCATCGTACAGGCAGGGCAAAGCTAACTGGCCATACACCTGTACGGAATTCTGCATCGTACAGGCAGGGCAAAGCTAACTGGCCATACACCTGTACGGAATTCTGCATCGTACAGGCAGGGCAAAGCTAACTGGCCATACACCTGTACGGAATTCTGCATCGTACAGGCAGGGCAAAGCTAACTGGCCATACACCTGTACGGAATTCTGCATCGTACAGGCAGGGCAAAGCTAACTGGCCATACACCTGTACGGAATTCTGCATCGTACAGGCAGGGCAAAGCTAACTGGCCATACACCTGTACGGAATTCTGCATCGTACAGGCAGGGCAAATAACTGTCATACGTGCACGCAGAGCTGCCCCCAAAGGGCGAGGCACCGCAACACACGGCCCAAAGCCTATGTGTGTGTCACGATGGGTCCCAAAGACCTTACTGAACTTATCTGTAGCTGGGTACTCATACGACAATTTAAATCCACTTTCACGTTCTTCAAACCACAACAAATAAAATCCCTTTTTAAAGAAACAAAGTTTCCAAAAACTGACAAATAAGATCAAATCTTTGTCTTTAACCAAGAATAAACTGAGTTCTTAAAATTAGTTTCCCAAACCGAAATCCATACTAAATCACCTTGAACAGCATTAATCTTAAAATCTTGGGAATCCCAATCCTGACCGAAAGTCTCCAACTGGAATTCACAAACCCTCAACACAACCACTGATCCTTACTTAGTCCTCACTAAAGTTCCAAACGTTACTTAATTCTATAACCTCAAATAATCCTTAAATTATCGGTATTCCAATCGTAATTCCGTAACCTCCCTTAACTAGCATACAGCAACCAAAACAAGCAAGCATACAAGTAACCAAGTAATTAACTAAACTGAGGATTGAAGGGTCCTGGGTTCACTCACTGTGACCGCGCGAAAAGACCGAACTGCCCTTCGTGTCCTTCGTGGCTCCTTTGCTCGGATTCTAAAATCCGGCAGCATAACGGCATCGGGAATACAAATTCCCAAGCCAAGCGCACCCAAACTCACTCACAAGCTCGGGTGGTTGGCCCGAGGCCAAAAACACAGAAAACGGTCGCTGGAACCGTCACACGCAGCGAAGCCCACAGCGGTCAACAGGCGGTCAACGGCGGTCAACTGTCAAAAACGAAACTCGCGTTTAGCTAAAACAAATTACATGGGCACGTAGAGGAGATCGAGGGGATTGATTTTCAAACCTAGGTCGACGGCCAAAAGTGGCCGGAAACTGACGAAACTCGCCGGAAAAGCCGGTGGCACCTCCGACGCCGATCCGCCGTCCACGGCGGTCCAAAGGTTCAATCGAACCCACCAACACTCTGGGCTCGACGAGGGGAAGAGATCTGGGCAGTCACTGAGCCTCGTCGTTGCCGGAAACGGCGAGATCGCCGCCGATCACACCGACTGTGCACGCGCAATTCTTCGAGTTCTGGGCTGCTTCACCGGAAACTGCCACCACCGGAAGGAAGAGGGGAAGCCGGCGAGCACGGCGAGCCGAGGACCACGCCGGCCCGCAGCTGGACTCGCCCCCACGCGCCGGCGAAAGGCGCGGCTGGGCTGTGTAGTCGCGAGAGGCAGAGAACCATCGGGAGAGAGGAGAGAGAAAATGGCTGTGTCCTTTCTGGGGTTCTGTGCCCCCTATTTAAAATCCCACTTTTCCAAATTACCAACTTGCCCCTCTCTTCACTCGTCCGTAACTTTCAAACCGTAGCTCCGTTTGACGCGTGCCACGTGTCTACGAACTCGTGAGAACGAGACCTTTCCAACGAACCCAAAGTCAACGCGAAAAGTGCTCCCAAACAAAAAGTCAACTTTTTGCCCCCTTTTTAAAAGTCAAACTTTGAAATTCAAAACCTCCAAAACGTTTTACTTTCCAAATAAAATCTCGAAAATCTTTAAAAAACTTTTCAAAACTACTTTGAAAAGTGCGGGGTGTTACAACTTTGAGCAGTCTTCAATTGTTCTTGAATGACCTTGACTTTCTCGGTCATCTCCTTAACAATCTCTGGACCTAACGCTACTCGGTCCTCTGATTCTACCCAACAAAGGGGCGATCTGCATGGTCTCACATAGAAGGCTTCATATGGTGCCATGCCAATGCTACTCTGATAGCTGTTGTTGTACACAAACTCAACTAAGGATAAGTACTCACTCCACTTCCCTCTAAAATCCAATATACATGCCCTCAGCATGTCTTCGAGTATTTGAATAACTCGCTCCGATTGTCCATATGTCTGTGGGTGATAAGCAGTGCTCAAATCCAATTGAGTACCAAGTTCTGGTTGCAGTTTCTTCCACAATCTTGATGAACCTAGGATCTCGATCTGAGATGATAGACTTTGGAATTCCATGTAGTCTCACGATCCCTTCGATATACAGTTGCACGAAATAGCTAATCGGTCAACTTATTTTGACAAGTATAAAATGCGATGTCTTTGTGAGTCGAAAACACTCCATTGTGTCCTTTTACTGACTTTGGCAAATCAGTGATAAAGTCCATTGTGATGTGCTTCCACTTCCACTTGGGCACTGTTAATGGTTGCAATAATCCTGCTGGTCTACTATGCTCAGCCTTGACTTGTTGACAAGTCATACATTTACTAACGTACTCGGTTATGTCTCGCTTCATTCCTTTCCACCAGTATGCTCTTTTCATATCTTGGTACATCTTATTACTACTGTGATGCATAGCAAAACGAGTATGATGAGCTTCATACAGGAGTTGCTCTATGAGCTTCTGTTCTTTAGGTACTGCTAACCTCTTCTTGTACCTTAGGCCATAATCCACATGGAACGACCATCCTTCTAGTACTTCTCTTGAGATCAGTTTCTCCTTAATCTCTAGAAGTTCAGAATCTCCTTCTTGTTTCTGAATGATCTCTTTTTCCCATGGTGATTCAAGTCGTAAATTCTTAAGGACTCCATGTGATAACATTTCAATCTCATAATCATCCGATGTTTGAAAGATCTATTGTTCAGCCAACATCAATCCTGCTAAAGTTCCTCTCGTCTTCCTACTTAAGGCATCAACTACTACATTGGCTTTTCCGAGATGATATAACAATTCAAAGTCATAATCCTTCAGGTACTCCATCCATCTCTTCTGTCTTAAATTCAAATCACATTGTGTGAATATGTAATTAAGACTCTTGTGATCCAAAAATACTAAACTTGCTCCCATACAAGTAACTCTCCAAATTTTTAGAGCATGTACTACTGCTACCAATTCTAAGTTATGAGTAGGATAATTCCTCTCATGATTCTTTAGTTGTCTAAAAGCATAAGCTACCACATTTCCGTTATGCATTAGCACACATCCAAGTCCTTGTGCTGAGGCATCCGTGTAAACATCATACGAATCCTTGTCGTTGGGTAGCACCAATATTGGGGCGGTAGTCAACCTTTTCTTGAGTTCCTTGAATGACTAACCACATTTCTCACTCCATTCGAACTTCATACCTTTCTTTGTCAAATGTGTTAGTGGAGCGATGAGCTTTGAGAAATCTAGAAAAAATCTTCTATATTAATCGGCCAATCCAAGAAAACTTCTAATTTCAGTGACACCCCTTGGTCGTTCCCACTTCAATATTGCTTCTATCATGCTTGGGTCAATTGAAATTCCTTCTCTAGAGATTATGTGGCCGAGAAACTCTAATTCCGTCATCCATAAGTCACACTTTGACCTTTTGGCATAGAGTTTATTTTCTAATAATGTTTCCAGAACTACTCTTAAGTGTTGCTTGTGCTCCTCTTACGACTTCGAGTAAATAAGGATGTCATCGATAAACACAATAACAAACTTATCAAGATAAGGTTGAAAAATCCTATTCATCATGTACATGAAGGCTGCAGGTGCATTCGTCAAACCAAACGGCATGATGGGGAATTCGTAGTGTCTGTATCGTGTGTGAAATGCAGTCTTCTGGATGTCCTCTACTTAAACTCATAGTTGATGATAACCTGACCTAATATCTATCTTAGTAAAGTACTTTGCTCCTAAGAGTTGATCGAATAACTCATCGATTCGGGGTAATGGGTACTTGTTCTTGATCGTCACGTTGTTAAGTTTTTGATATTCAATGCACAGTCAAAGTGTTCCGTCGTGCTTCTTCACAAAGAGTACTGGAGCTCCCCATGGTGAAGCTTTCTCGAATGAAACCCTTCTTCAGTAGATCCTCCAATTGACTCTTCAATTCCACTAATTATGCAGGTGCCATTCGATGAGGTGGAATCATAATTGGTTGAGTACCAGGTACCAAATCAATCCTAAACTCCACTTTTCTTAGGGGTGGCAAACCTGGCGATTCCTCAAGAAATACTTCTCAGTACTCATCTACTACTGGTATTACTTCCTCACTTACTGCCTTTGCCTTAACAGATGCTATAAGAGCATAGCATTGTAAGGTTCTCCTACTTCTCAAACTCACCTTCAATGATGGACTACGAGGAACCAACTTCTCGTTCAACCTTATGACTACCTCAACTCCTTTTGTAGAAACTACTTTGACTTTTCGTTTCTCATAGTTGATCTCAGCGTGGTTTTCTTGTAACCAGTCCATTCCTAAAATCATATCATAATCATCCATCTCTAATGGATATAAACTCACAAATAAGGTCTGGCCTTATACCACCAACAAACAGGCCTTTCGAGGTTTAAGCTCAACAGGCTCTTTTTATCTCGCTCTAACTTTTTGGCTAGACTGCCCTTTCGGGTTTTTAGCCTTGCAAGCTTTTCTTTTGTTTTTGTTTTTTTTTTTACACTCTAACTTTTGCCTAGACCATCTTTTCAAGTTTTCAATCTAGCGAGCTTCTATTTTTTTTTTAATTTTTATTATTATTATTTTTAAGATATGTGGCTTTAATTTAAATCCACCACTATCTCATTTTTGTCGATCATCTCTTGGATTATGTCATTGAGAATGTAGAAATCCTTTGTTAGATGACTAATAATTTGATGGTACCAATAATACTTAGAGTTACTTTCCTTGTTGGCTTCATTCAGTTTTTTTGACTCAAGAAGCTTGATAGCTTTGGCTTTGAAAAGCTCAATGAATATTTCCTCGACATCACCCTCATCAAAGGTGAATTTGGCTTCTTTTCTTTCTTTGAAAGTAATCTCCCTTGGTTTTTATTTTCCTTTACCCTTATGAGATGTTATGTCAAATTCAGCAAAGGTAGCCATTGACTCAGTTTCATCCTCACTGTCTGTTGTCTCATGAATTGAGTACGCCTCTTAGGTTATGGTTTTCTTGCGTGCAATTTGTCTTTCGACATTGTATGCCTTTGAGACTAGCGCATCAAACGTTTGAGGTTCTTGAGTGCAAACAAATGGTGCTATCTTAGGTAAGAGATATTTATGCATTTTTGTACTGTAGACTGCTCACTTAATTTCTCCAATATTGGACATTGAGGCTTCTCCATCTGGCAATGAACTCATTGACGTTCTCATAGGGACCTTGCCTAGCTTCTGTTAAGTCAAGAAGTGTGACTTTCTTCTTAGAGTTGTCAAATTGACCAAGAAATGCCTTTTGTATGTTGTCCTATGTGTGGATGGAATATGGTGGTAGATGGGTATACTAAGTGAAAGATGATCCTTTGAGCGATTGAACAATTGGCCTTATGAGCAAGACATCTAACTGTGAAGTCTCTCCACAAGTTGAATAGAAATGAGCCTGATGTTCATGGAGAGAGCCGTTAATCCCATCAAACTTATCAAAGATTGGCTTATGATATTTTTTGAGGAATGGACATTCTTCATAGTGGTCCGGTTAAGGTTCCAAGTGCCCAAGAATTGGTGGGTTTTGGGACATCAAAGCTTTTTGGATCCTTTCAGCTACCTTGGCTCTATGTCTTTTTGAGTTAGTGGACCTATGGAACCCTATCTCTTTTCCATTTTTCCAGTACTTTCAACACTAGCCTTGACAAACTTAGCAGTTAAACTTGCTATTTTTGCATCATGTTCAGCTTCAATTTTACTATTTTTGCCTCTTTTTCAACAATTTTTGTTTGTAGCTCTTGATTTTTTTCCTCAATACTCGTCGCATTAATAACCACAACTAACATGTACTCGGATTCTATATCCTCATTTGTCTTGAACCCCTAAGATTGTGTTATTGACTTCTTTGGAGTTTCCTCTCCTTGAGAGAAAGACTTGTTGTCTCTATACAGAGGATTGAAAGACCGAATTGGGTCTTCATCTTCAAAGGTGTCATTTGGGATTGACATATCCTCGGGGTACCCATATGACATCGCCCAAACCAATGTAGAAACAATGGGGGCTAAGGTGGGGTCTTGGCTCAACTCACGACCCAAAGAGTACCCCTGCGTTGGGCCGACAAATTTGTCCATTGTTGATTGTCCCCATGGGTATAGTCTTTAAGAAATTCTACCTATGCCTGTATAGGTCCATAGAATATGTACGAAAATCTTGTGCTTGGGATTAGGCACATACTTGTGTCAATGATATCCTTTTTGATGGGTGGTGGAAGTGTTTTCTTAAGTTCTATTGATGCTTGATTGAGGATCTGAGCCTTGGGGCTTGTCGTAACCTCCTCTTCTTCCTTACTAGAAGTTTTCATTGTCGACTCGGTAATGGTCAAGTTGACTGGTATTGACCCAATAAAACTTGGGTATTCTTTGTGACTATGTGACTTTGGGCCTTGGTGGCTTTGGTTCTGGTGGATGTTGCTCCATCATCAATTTTTGAAATGGCTTTAGCAAAACCTCCACAGCACTAGCTTTTGCTGCTTTCTTCCTTAGGGCTCTTACCGTCCGTTTCTTTGAATTTTTATTGGCATTCCTTGGTAAAGTCATTTCTTGTTGGGTCTTGGTGACCTTGGATTTGACTTCAGAATTTTGCCTTGGTGCTTGACCAATGACAAATGATGTACGATAACCAGCCCGTTTTGTGCACCCATTCCGTGCTTGGGAATTTGAGAGCTCATGGAAGTAGATTGTAACTTGTGATGCCATTTGATCTCACTCTTTCTCTTTTGGATTCCCTGAGAGGAAAACACCAAATATATGATTAGTTCCATTATATTAGAGATGAAAGGGAGAATGGATCCTACTGGGGGTGCCAAAAATTATGTTGAAGAAAAATTAGTTAATTATTATTTAATAATTATATTTGTTACCCAACATAATTTCACTCTATTCATTTAGGGAATATAGCTTTATTATTTAGGGTATTACCCATTCAAGATGAAGTACATCTCTTAATTACAATCCCTTGGTACAAGGGAAGATGTACCATTTGATTCCAATGATGATGAAACTAAAATTATTTGATAAGATGTGTGAGTGTTTGGATTTGTGGCTGCACTTGGAAAGTGTCCCAAGTTGCCTACATGTACCCTTTTAAGGGGATCAAGCCAATTCGTAGTTCTAGATTTCGGATTCCCAATGAGTGAATGACTCATTGGAAAATTGGAATTTATTTAGGTAAACTGTTTGGTGAATTTGGTTGGGTTGAACTAGAGATTCGATTTGGGATGCGGTTGTATCTAGATTTGGTTCTAGATTGTCTACATACTCATTGCGGGCATCAAACCACACGTAGTTCTAAGCTTTCAGGGATTAAATGGGTAAGTGACCCATTTAAAAGATTTGAGTCATTTGGGTAGAGTTTAGATGTAAGACCCCGTACCTTCCAAAGTTATTTTGAAAAGTTTTTAAAGGTTTTTGGGATTTTATCTGAGAAGTAAAACGTTTTGGGCGTTTTTCTAATTTTAAAGTTTGACTTTTAAACTTAGGCAAAAGTTGACTTTTAGTTCGAGCAAAGTTTTGGTTTTGACTTTGGGTTCGTTAGAAAGGCCTTGTTTTCACGAGTTCGTAGACACGAAGCACGCGTCAAACGTAGCTCTACGGTTTGGAAGTTACAAACGTGTGAAGAGAGGGGCAAACTTGTAATTTGGAAAAATTGTTTTTAAAAAGGCAAAACCAGCTTTTCACCCTCACTTTCTCTCTCTCTTCCCTCCTGCACGCCTCCTCTCTCTCTCTCACGAGTTCCCTCTAGTCGCCACTGTCACCGGTGCGTGGGGGTGCATCCGGCGGCGGCTGGGCTCAGGCTTCAGCTTGCCGAGCTTGCCTTCCTCCCCTTTTTCTTCTCTTGGTGGTGCCTCCCCCTGAAACAGCCCAGAACGAGAGACCCAAATCGTGCATAGTGGGAGATCGGTGGTGATCGCGGCATTTCCGGCAACTTTGAGGCTCAGCGACCGCCCAGACTTCTTCGCCTCGTCGAGCCCATCATAGTGGTGTACTCCGATCGTCCGTTGGACCGCCGTGGGTGGCGGATCGAAACCGTGAAGGCCGCGGCTTCTTCGGCTAAATTCTGGCATTTTCGGCCACTTTTTCTGTCGAGTGAGATATGGTTTTCGATCCCCTCGACCTCCTCTTGAAGTCTGTGTAGTTGGTTGAGCTTGAAATCCGTGTTTGCGTTTTACCCAAGTTGGGCAGCCACGGCCACCATGGCTTTGCCGTGAGTGGTGGTCGTGTTGGGTGTTCTCCAGTGCCGTTCAACCTCCCCAAAGCTTAGTAGGACCAACCTCGAGTTCAGTGAGTTTTGGATGAGTTTCCGTGTATTTTTTGGGGTTGGGCAGCCACCGTGTGTGGTGGTTGCCGCCCGTTGTGACCGTTGAACGGCCTTTTTTTGTAAACATTTTGTAATTTATTGGTTGTCTGGTCTTAACAGGTACCCTTGGCTCGAGAATTATATTTCCGATGCCGTTGTGCTGCCGAATTTTAGAATCCGAGCAAAGGAGCTACGAAGGACAGTTTGATCTTCTCGCGTGGTCACTGTGAGTGAACCTAAGTTCAGTGAATTTCAGTTCAGTTAGTTGTTTGCTTGCTTTGTGTGCTTGTTTGCTGATTGCTAGTTAAGGGGGTACGAAATTAGGATTGGAAATCCTGACAGTTTAAAGCTTATTTGAGGTTAAAGGATTAATTGAGTGAAAGTTGGTTTTGAAGGATGTTGAGGATTCTTAGTTATTGGAGAATTTAGTTGGATTCCAGGTCAGGATCTTGTGGACTAATTCGAGGTGATTTTCAGTTTAAAGGGATTAATTGAGGATAATTGAGGTATTACTGATCACAGTAAATTTGATTGGTTTGGAGGATTGGTGACCAAGTTAAGGATTGTGATTTCTAGTTTGTGAACTGAGTACGAATTGAGGCTTAAGTTGGAGTGTGATTTGATTATTTTAATTGAGTTTAATTTGTGGTTCACAGTTAATTTCACTTATACGAGCTCTAGTGAGCTTACCGGGTTTGTGAATAAACCCAGTGCACCTTTGGTTGGGTGCAGGGTTTGTTTTGCAGGTTAAGTAGGCTAAGGAGGCAGTGGAGAAAAGACGAGGCAGTGGGACCACCAGTGTTTCAGAAACTTATTTTACACCTTGGTTTTATGTAAAGAGTTTTGTAAGTTACAGTTGTCTTTAATAAATTATTTTATATTCATGGCTCATGGTTTTAGGAAAATGGCTTTCAGTTTCAGCTGTTTTTTACGTGCCTGAGGGTCGGGGCGTGACATTAGAGCCCTTGGACTTGATTTGAGAAATTAATTTAGGAACATTATGTATGAAATTAATTTCTGAGAAATTTGGATAAATTTGATTTGGTTGTGGTTGCATCTAAACTTAAGTATAGGTTGCCTACATACCTTTGATGAGATCAAACCGGATGTAGTTCATTAATGAATTAAGCTTGGTTGGCTTTGTTCCATTTTAGAGTTGAATTTAGGATTTGGATTTGAAAGACCTGATTTTTGTACCAATTTGAAACCGATGGTTTTGTTCCATTTAAGAAAATTGGTTTTGTACCAATTTGAGATGGTTGGTTTTGTACCATTTGAGAGTTTGAATGTGAGATTGGATTTTTGGATTTAAAGGAAATGTGCCTAGTAATTAACTTTGTATCATTTATTTGTTAAATGACACATGTTATTATTTTTAATAGGCAGATATGAATTTGGTTATGTACCCACTAATTAATGTGTGTCAATTATTTATTAATTGACATACTTTACCACATTTTTTAATGGGCAAAAAATGAATTTGCGAGAAATAGTCCATTGGACTTCAACCAATTAGTTGTCAGTTGGTTTTTTTTTAGATGGGCATTTTAATTTGAAAGACAAGCCCAATCTTAATTTGTATGTCATTTGGCATATCTTGCACCATGTGCAATCTGAATGAGGCTAGCCACTTGCTTTAAATTTTTTTGGCCCAACAGTTTGAGTCCAGTAGCTTTATGACTTAGCCTACACCCATGCATTCTTAACCAAGCAAGCCAACAACTCAGTTGCTCTTGACATCATCAATGTAGCAAATAAAGATCAAGTTTCATCTCATTCCTTTAATTTTTCTTTTACTCGGACCTTGAAGCACATTAGGTAGTCACTATAGAATTTGGTTGTTTTCTTTTTGTCTCTTGCGGTGCAGACAACCCATCTTTCCTCTTTATTCTTTTTATTTATTTCCTCTTTGTTACTTTTGAACATAATTGACATATTTGGGTCCTCCTGAGTTTATACAAAAAGACAGAGGCTTGCTGCCACTAGCAAAGTTTGAGTGATGCCCTTGAGCATGATATTTTGTTGATGCTCTTGGTCATCATCTCTTTTGTTGATGCACTTGGGCATCATTTGGGTGATGGCCTAGACCATCTTTTGGGTATTGGTAGCCATCATTTGGGATTTAGTCGAATCCAATTTTTTATGCATTCGATCGAATCCAGTTTTTTTAGGGTTTCAGTTGAAACAAAATTTTTTGGAGAGCAAGGATTCTAATTGAATCCAAAGGTCGTCGTGAGAGGATTCTAAAAGAATCCAAAGGCTTGATTCAATATGCTATTGGAGGAGGATTTTGGTTGAATCCCAAAATATAGAGACGAATTGCATGGCATTGAAGGATAGCTACCTGTGATTTTTGTTCTAGTGACTTCACTTTTGCTTTCTTCACCTTTTCCCTCAGCCTTTTGGCATCTTCTCTCTCTTTTCTTGATCCACTCTCTCAATTGCTCTAACTCTTTATATAAGCAACATGAGTAGTTAAAAGAGATTTTTTTGAGGTATAGATTAACTCTAATTTGAAATCAAATTTCATGGGATAAATTTTTTTTGATAACAAGAGATAATTATCTTTCTTTTTTATTTATTGCATTTATCTGATCTATTTAGCAGGCTTGGCCTAGAGGCTAGGTGAGCTGGGCGACCGCCTAGGGCCCAGCCTAGTCTCAGGGCCTCCTACTGTAACAACCCGTACCTTCCTAAGTAAATGTTAATAGGGCCCAACGTTGACTTTTGGTTCTAACAAGATTTTAGCTTTGACTTTGGGTCCGTTAGGAAGGTCTTGAGCTCACGAGTTCATTGACATGCGGCATGGGTAATTTAGAGTTACGGTTAAAAAGTTATGAACGTGATAAAAGGGCTCAAGGTTGACTTTTTAAATTGCTCGGATTTTAGAGTTGACTTGGACATGGTTACGTAGAGCTCGACGCCACGAATTCGTAGACACGTAGCATGCGTCGTTTGGAGCTACGGTTTAGGAAATACGGAGGTTCAAAGTGAGGGGCAAACTTGTAAATTTGAGGAAATTGTATAAAATATTCCAGAAAATTCTGGAATATTCCTCACCCTCTCTATATCTCTCCCCTCCCCACTCGCAGGCAGCAAGCCAGCCCAGCCCGACGCCCCCTCCTCTCTCTCCCCTGTGCGACGCCGCCCATTTCCGGCCACCTCCGACCTGCCCAGCCACCGGCGACCCCCACCCAGCCTCCTCCCGCGCCGCCCAGCCCCTCCCTCTCCTTCTCTCCCGCACACTCCTCTTCTCTCTCACGAGTGCTCTCCTCTGTTCCTCTTTGTGAGTGAAATACGACCCATTTCTCAGCTCCAAATGAGAAAACTCAAAACTAGAGAAATGTTCCTTTATGTGTCTAGTATCTACCCTACAAAAATCAGATTGATTCGTTGAGTATTGAGACTTGTAGAGGCTTCGCACTGTTGCTGACTCAAGCAGGTCCGCTAATTTTCCTCCCTTGGTTTCGGCCTCCTCCAAGCTCCAATCTTCAAAGTTTTTGGTGGGTTTTTCTCCACTAGGTATGGGCTTTCTTTTCCCTCTAATTTGGTTGTTCAATTTCGAGTATTTTATAGGATTGAAACTTTGGGAGTTGGAGACCCATTTCGGGTTTGACTTGATTAAGTGAAATTGATGGTTATTTTGTGCAATTGAAGGATAAGACACGAATTTAGGGTGATTAGGGACTAGATTGGTGAATTGAATTTAAGGAATTTGAAGAATTTGGAAGTGTGAGATTTTGGGGGTTATGTCATTTTCGGGTTTAGCTTGGGTCTTTGAAATTGAATCAAATTGTTAGGTGGTTTAGGTAATTTTTGTCACTAGAAACCTCTAATTGAAGTTTGGAACGAGAAATTTAGGAAAATTTGAGGAAAATTGAAAGTTTGATATTTGGGGTTTATGGCCATTTCGGATTTGGCCATGGTTGGGTGAAATTGGTGGTTGTTTTGTGTAATTGTGGGATTAAGGATGGATTTGTGGTGATTTGGGATTTAGAATGGTTAGTTGAAGAAAATCGAAGAAACGGTGATTCTGAGGTGAAGTTAGACATTTTTGGTTTGTCGAAACGACACCCAGACGATCCTCAGTCAAGTTGGTAGAATGGAGGCTAATTGAGGAAATTACGGGATTTAAAAATAAGTTAGCGGCATGGGTTTGAGTCGAGACGGAAAATAAGCTAAGTTGGTCTATAGTTTGAATTTACGATTGTAGAGCGAAAAGCCTAGAATTCTAGTTTGTAGTTATTAAATTGAATAGTCTTCTAACGTATTGTCGTTCTCGTGTTAGGCGACGTTCCCGAGTCCAAGGACGATCTATTCGGAGAACANCAAAGCTAGGCTATCTCTGTGAGTGGACTTGTTTATAAACTTCTTGAGTTAATTGATATTTATATTATAGTTATATTTATAGTATGAGTTTTATTTGGGCTATGAGTAAATTATTTCGCAATATTATTGGTTCGTAAGTTAA
>QANT01009126.1:0-25116 GCA_003254885.1 Purshia tridentata | reverse complement strand
TAGGATTTTGGAGACCGGTTTCGGACCGAAATTGTCCGGTTCAGTCTTTAGACCGGAAGATCGGTCTCGGTTGATGTCCGGTTCGGTTTTTCTTCGGTTCGGTCTTGTCGGTTTCGGTCCGGTTTTCGGTTTTCCGGTCAAACCGGCCCACCCCTACACCTAATATGCTTATGGTATCTTATAAGTCATATTTACCAATCTAAATTGAGATTAATTATGAACTTAATTATTTTGTACCTCAAGAATTGCACATAAGGTTGAACCATGTATAGTAGTTTGAACTCTTCATCTTCAAATTGATCTTCTTGACTAGATGACCTCCACACTCAACTTGACTAGCTAGAATTAATACCAATTAATACAAGACACGGTTTGGCTAGGAAATTGCAAACTACAAAATATTGCACTAGCCATTCCCATTTGAAATGATGTTTTGAATTTTGTGCTATTTTTCAAAAGATTCATAATTGGAAAGGGAGGTCTCATCAAGTTATGGATGACAAATGGTTTGCTTCATAGAAAGGAAATATGATGATGGTACAGACTATAGCAATTCGACAAAAAATAAAAAAAGACTAGCAAAATTCGGGACTAAAGCTGATACTGGTGAGATTCCTTCCTTTATTTAGAATGCCGCAAACTGTTTATGCACACTCATCTACAAGGGAAACCAAAGAAGACTAAAAACCCTTCCTCATGAGTTGTTCAATCACTGGCAATGTCTTGGAAGCAGCATGAATATAGATAAAGAATGGAGGGTGTTATGGAGTGCTTTCAACCTCATGAAAATTTGGAGACTATGGAGATATTGTGCTACCCCAGCACAAGACTACCTTCATATAATATGGGTAAACTGCCATATATTATAGGAATGCATGCAGTGACGTACAAGGATTATAAAGTTTTTGGAGTACAACCATCAGTGTCATCAAAAGTGTCAATGAAGAAAAGAATCCTTAGTGTCTAATCAGGTGCAAGTTGCAATAATAATCAGCTCCCACATGAAAATATTATTTACATAGATTTCAATACATTTTGTACAACAATATAGAATATATATACAACATAGAATACATATATGGATAACTTATTGGTAGCTCAACATAGAATATTACACAAACAATGTTTCAGTCACCAATGGAATTCATGATATTTATGGCATGCGATATATCATTTTGATCTTCTAGACTTGCTCTGTCAATGAACCCTTTGGTGTTCTTACAGAATTTTGTCCAAGTTTGAATTAGGACATTTCATTTTGCAATCCAGATATCCTATTTTGGGTTGTCTACAACTTCTCATGACTAAAGATTCCCTTGAATGAACCATACAGAGATTGCGACGTTCGGAAACTGCAAATATCATCTATTTTGAGGGAGCCAGGCTGCCCTGGCAAACTTTTATCTATTTTATAAATAGATGCATCCCGGTTCGCATAAACTCGGACACTTAATGACCTCCTTTGAGGTGCCCCAACTTTTATATTCTCATTGAAGAAATCTATAAACTCTTGTTGTGTAAGCTGCCTCAGTGCTGCAATCTGTTTCAACACCACCATTAATAGAGGTTGTTTTTTCGCCTTTTCTTCTCCTTTTTAATCTTATTGGTGTGTGTTCAATATGACTTTAAGATATCTGTCTCTATGCATACAACTCATGGAGTAAGATGACATGCCATGATGAAGACATTTTTGCTTTTCAGGTCCTTTTCTAATCAAATTGTACTCAGAAGAATAAAATGTATTGAACATACCTCAAAATAAGATGCAAATAAAGTTAGATTGATGTTCATACCTCAGCTTCTTTTCGATTGAACTTGAGGGTTCCAGTAGAAATCTCCCTCCAATAATATTTAGCTTCTTTTCCTAAGTTCTCGTGCTTCCTAAGCTTTTTATTGATCAAAGCATTTACATTGCTCTGTGTAACAACCAATTCGATCAGAAGTTAATTATTGGGAGAATAGATGATCCTTTAAAGATTTGCACATGCAAGGTATATCAGTCTAGAGAATGAATCACCAAGGAGGTCAAGTTCAAATAATAAAACCTTCAAAATATTGTATCATCTTTTTAACACGTGTAAGAACATTAAGAAAGTTCGCATCAGACCTACTTGATGTTCTTTACCCCACCCCAAGCTATACCACCCAAGATGAAGCCTAGGAACCATATTAAATATGTAGCTGAGTTTATTAGATAGAACTCATGCCCCAAAAAGCTAAATTTTATTCATTGTGCAGACCATCTTAGTTGTCAATATTTCAACCACCTGATATGATGATGTTGAACATGGATTTAACAAGACTTGCTAAAGTGGTCAGAATGCTCATGCATGAATTTTGAACAGTAAGTTTTTATTCGAAATTAAACATGATCTAGTCAAAATATGATCAGAAACGTAGCCAATAAGTGGCATTAGAAGCAATACTACGATGGTCAACTACAGTCAATTATCCATTTCTCATGCACAATACCATACGTTTTGATATCTGAAACTATAGTTGTTTTCTTAAGAAATAAAAAGGTTCATATCTGCATGTCATGTGTAATTCTCCTATCTACTTCTCTTTTCTCATCAAGTTTATTTCAATTGACATTACATGTAGTTAAATTTTTTAATAAATAGTTTATTTGTCCTAAAAAAAAGGTGTTGGGGGGAAGTGGGTTGCTGAAAATAAGAGTGTCATTTTGGTATTTCTTTTGTTAAGTCTCATTATTGTAGTTTACTATTTTGCCCTTACAATATTTGATTTTTTTATTCCAATCTTTTAACTAACAAAGGATAAGATTGGGGTTTTGAATGTTTAACCTAACTCTCCCTTCAATCTCCTTTTATATATATACATATATAAATATATATATATATACGCATCTGGATAAAAAATAATTATTCTTTTTTTTTTTTTTGAGTTGAGGGAGGGGAATCGAATTTGGGTGCATTGTGGGTAATTCAACAGCTCTTCCAACTAGGCTATCCAACAACTGTAAAAGATAATTATTCTTAATGTCATATATGACATCCCACCTTTTTTTTTCCATATTTATTTAGAAGTGATTGAACACTGACATTGAAAGACATACCATCTGTCTGCGGAAAGAAACACGGCAAGAAAGACTGATGGAAGGCCAAAGATGACATCAGTTGAGGTTTAAAGGTACTATGATTATGAATAATTGAATACTATTTATCTACAAGTGATTGAATATTTGATACCGGAAGACTACCATCTGAATGTGAGGATAAGAAACATGGAAAAAAATACTAAAGGAAGGTCAAAAATGATACCACTGGAAGTTCTAAGGAAGTCTGATGCTTATAAATACAAAAGAGATTATAGTGGCACAAAAATGATACCACTGGAACATCATTGATCTCACCTTGAATTCGTCATTCGTCATCTCATAAAGTTTACGCTCAAATGTCTTGAGGAATGCCTTCACTCTCAAATCGATATATACAGGACGCTGTTAAGATCAACACATAACATACTTGGAATAGGCACACAAGCCAAAGAACACTGTATGCATAGAGTAAAAGCAAGCCATATACCTTCACTGAAGATTCTATAATAAACTGCACTCCATGGATACCAGAATCATTCCTGCATCAGAAAAAAAATGGAAGCTAATTGAAAAAATCCACATGAGACCTGAAAAATAGCTAAGGAATTTGAAATTGTTTCATGCCTCAGCAAGAAAGAGGTGATGTAACCCAGTTGTTCAACTACTCTAAGCTGGTGGTTTGCTGGTTCCTTTGCAATAAGTGCAAACAGCTGAAGTTTCACATTCAGCATAAAATCATCTCGATGAACCTACAAAAATTAACATAATTGTTTATAAGAACAAATATCAGATAAATGACTGACGGAATGGTAGGATGATTTTAACACATTTTGAAGAAACAATATACAATCGAAATGGAAAGAGTGGTTTATTTTCAGTTGAAGCTGTCTCAAGGATCACAGGAAGGCCAAAAAGCAAGTCTTGTGAACCAAGAGAAGCATGGTTTATATGAAGGGAGAAAAAAAGAGGTTTCATTTTTTTTGGACTGAAAGGAGCAAGGATGATCATTGTTGTCAGAAAATCCCTTTTGCATGCAACCATCGAAAAAACCCGGAAAGTCTATTTGAGTGATCAAACTACAGATTTGTTAAAGATAATTAAAATTATACTTTTTAGCAGTGACAGATATAAAATTTTTAAAATTTCCTTGAATATATTTTCTGGTTTTAGAAGAAATTATTGGTTTGAAACACTTCAGTGGGAACTCTTACAAGGTTTTGTAAAGTTTGAATGAGACCAAATAGAATGGAAACCAGAAACAGTAACTCCATGCCGGAAAGGGCAGAATCTAGTTTATTCCTCATGTAAAACAAATAAAAAACCTGAATATAGTGGACAAGGGCACAAATCTCATCACTTGGATAAATATTTTTATTTTTTTTTGTCGAACCCTCAGCACTTGGATTAAGGCTTTCCACAGGGTAGAAATAGTTCTTTCCGTTTTCAAGCTTCACAACTCTATTTGTCAAATGTTGGGATGGGAATAAAGGTTGGCAAATAGGGTTTGAACCCTCAAAGAAAACATCTTCAATATGCTGAATCATTGACTCAGCTTCATTACTTTCGAGGTTTCCTGCAAAAAAAATTTACTAGCAATGAACAGTTGTAGAAGAGGAAAACTATAATGAAGATAACTATGGCTATAACCTAATGGAAAAGAATATGGAAACCTGCTGTGTAGCACTCTATGAAGGCCCTTGAGAGCATCATGGGAACAAATTTGGCTATATCTTCAACTTCAAGATGAGGAAGAACTTCAAGTCCTTCCATCCATGGCCAAGCATGATCCTTTAGAATTAATGAGCAGTAGTACATAGCCTGCTCATAAAGCTGTTCATATTTGTAATTTTGGTATTCCTTTGTGACCAATTCCTGATACGAACAAAAGGGCAGGTAACACAGGATACAATTAAAGTTATACACCACTTGAACTATCATATGGCATAAAAAGAAAAGGTGTTCTACATAGACCCACAACTAAATATGATGACAATGATGATGAAAACTACGAAAGTCCTATGATTCTACGGAGATCAAGATTTTTAACTAGGGCACGGGACCTTCAGGTCAGAATTTTGATAATTAGAATACGTAATTGTATATTTTGTATGAAAAAAGAAACAAGATTGTCAGTTATGCTAACTTAGCTATTCTCCATGATCATAGAGAATTCTACTCCACCTTTGACAGAGCATGAAGAGATCTTGGATGTTCTAGAACACCTAAATAACGCTAATGTTCCAAATCACTTTTATAAAAAATTTAAAAAAAGATGTAGCAGAAAATAGGTAGAAAATATGTTTCTTTAACTTTTGAAAATCCTTCTGGAGCTGCAGAACATAAGATAGATAGTGTAAGTCTCTAGAATAACACGACACAACAAATCACTAGACATGCAAAAAGTATTAATCCGGTAACCGTATCATCACTGACAGTGTTCAGTCAAATGCTCAGATTGTTTCAGAAAAATGCATAAAAACATTTAAAATATAATATTTCTTAGGCACAAGGAGGCTTAAACATTACCTTAATAACAGAGAACCTGTCAATTTTCACTTTAAAGCTTGCAATCTTTTCAACTACAGTTTCCAGTAAAATCCTCAATTTGTGATTAAAACCAACCAGAGTCACCTGAAGAAAAAAATATAAGGTCACAAGCAGTAAACTAAGAACAAAGGCCAAATCCAGGTGTAGTTATGATGAGCAGAAGGTAATGAAAATAAGGACCTAAATAACATGGAGCTGCAGTAATTGGTTAAAAAAAAAAAAAAANAAAAAAAAAAAAAAAACATGGCGCTGCAGTAAAATGGTAACTTTAGCACGGTTGAGAATTTGTAGCTACCTGACCTATGAGGTACAAGTAAAGCAAATGTAAACCCACAGACACAACTAAGCCCTACCAAGTTAATAATGCAGAAGAGTTAATTAGAGCAATAGTCCATAAACTATTTCCAGAGCAGCACTTTATTCCATGAATTTTATTTTGGAATTATGTAGTCCATCAACTATTGCACCAGTATCACTTTAGTCCATTTTGTAACTTCTGTTACATGTTCCATCCAAAACACCCATGTTTGAGGGGTATTTTCGTCCATCACCACCTCCAAGTCCATACCCATTCCAACCCCACCATCGCGGGCGCCGCCCTATCGCCAGCGACGGCCTACCATTCTCTCTCAGTAACCTCTCTGTCTATATCCTTTCTCTCCTCCGATCTCTCTCATCTCTCACCTCCGAACTCTCTCACCCTCTCTGCCCCAAATCCCCACCGAGAAACCCACCACCAAAACCCCCACCTCCAGCCTCCCCCACCCCAACCTAGAAAACCCAGAAAACCCAATTTCATCTCATATACATATTGGTATTGCTGTTGTGGTGATGAAGGTGGAGGGGAGGGAGAGAGAAAGGAAGAAAGGAGAGGTGGGGTGGGTTTTTGGAGGTGGGTTTCTTGGTGGAGATTTGGGGCAGAGAGGGTGAGAGAGTTGCATAGACAGAATGGGAGGCCATGTTGCCAGCGATGGTGTTGTCGGGTTGGGTCCGGACTTGGAGGCAGTGATGGACGAAAATGCCCCTCAAAAATGGGTGTTTTGGATGGAGAATGTAGCAGAAGTTACAAAATGGACTAAAGTGATACTGGTGTAACAGTTGATGGATTACAGAATTCCAAAGTAAAATTCATGGACTAAAGTGATACTCTGGGTATACTCTGAGTGTCATAGTTGATATAATTAACGTTAATGAAGAAATAGCAGTACAGACTAACTATTGTCCACCCATTTTGGACCCTTTTCAAAAATCATGTACCCTAAAAAAACTTAGTGATCTAAGGTCCATTACTGCATCCAGAATTTAAAGCCTTAGTGTTTACAGTTGGAGAAATCCATCAGATGGTTTCTACTTCCGCCTTCTAAGTAACTAACATGTAGCCTGAGCTGGAAGTTTTTTTTTTTTTAGCCAAGAAGAGCTGGAAGTTTAACTTCTTAATATAAATACTTAATTTAAACTTTCTCAATATCACAATGCTGCAGGACCCAAAAATAAATAAATTCAAGGAGAAGCTGAGACAGCACAGACTAAACTTTTACAGAAACAACAAAACAACAATTTAAATAAGCATCTAGCAAGTTTTTCATGGTTTAATAAGATACCTGAAACCCACGATTCGTGTGTTCTATTCCATAATACAGTCCAGCAACCTGAGCATAATAAGCTGACAAAGAAACAATTAAATAAGCTATTCTTCAAGAAAATCATACCATTTTTACGTGTAAGTGAAAAGCAAAATTGGTCACCACCAACGGAAATTAAATGGAGATGCCCAGATTAAACATATCATAATTGATTGTAAATACAAGTCTTACCATATTCGTTCAAGTAATCCATTAACAGCCGAGTAAAAATATTTGTTAGGACTTCTGCTTCAGGGGAGTCACTTGCGTGGGGACAATTGAAATCAATCTTAACATAAGCTTTAGGGGTAAAGAACATTGTATCAGGCTTGTACCATAGTGTCGAATATGGTGACTTTCTCAGCAGAATTGGACATTTGACCTGATTAAAAATCAATCATATCAGAATACTTATAGCTCTTTTTTCACTTCAAATTAGATTTTTCTATTCACCACACCTTCTCATGCTCATCCTTAATTGACAAGTCAGTGGGGATGAACACATTAGGTACTGGTAGCTGAAAATTCTCATTTGGGGAAGATACCATCCATTCCTGCAATCAAATTAAACACTTTTCAGGATTGGCCAAGTCTTTTCTTTTCTCCTCTTAAAAGACTCCTAACACCTCTAAACTGATGTAATTAACAGAAATGCAACAAAGCTTGCAGATTATTACCACTCCAAAAGAAAAAACATATATATATATATATCATTGCTGTCCTATTGCTATTGTGTCCGTTAAAATATAAAAAGCGATTTATACATCCCTAACAAACCTGAATCATGGAGTCAGTAATTCTCTCAATGGAATAAGCAGTTCCATACCATGGCTCAACCATGTCAGTATGACCTTCAAATTTCTTGGATTCCCAGAAAATTCTGTAGAACAGGACTTATTAAAATAACTTTATCACAGGTTAATGTCAATATCTCACTTGAACAAGTAAAAATAGACAATAGGAGAATTATGAAACACAAACATTTCTTTAATGCAGATATCAAACTTTTAAAGAGCAGCAAGAAGTATATGCCATGGATGGAAAGATCAAAAGTGTACGTAAATAATACGACCATTCAATACTAAAACAGGACATCGAAAATAGGATAAGTTATTAACGAGTTCTGGTGCTGTTATTTAGTATAAGAAATCAATAGAATACATAAATTTCATTCAACACAAGTATAATAAATTTGTCCACTATCTCTCTCTTTTGTTAATGTAGGTGGATATCTTGTCCACTATCTTTATCTTTTGTTCTTCTGCTTTGTTTTAATAAATTTTGTTTCTCTTAAAAAATATATATATAAAACATAAGAAAAATCTTAGGCCTTTTCTGTGAGCAATAGCCAAGTTAGTAGCTGTACCTTTGGCAGTACTTTGGCCTTCCAAAACATCTTAGATTGATCGGAAATAGGAATCAGTGGGATGTCAATTAATGGTAAAAGTAGGATCCACATCAGAATTGAATGTAACTAGTTTAGTTTTATTACAGCTATTCACATAGAAATTTAAGGACCAACATTGTTTATCATCTTCCAAGAAAGATAGGAATACAAGACTAAAGATTCCAATCAAAGAGAGAATTTCTTTACCTCTCCATCAGACTATCATTAAGATTTTGCAAATCACCTTACCAACCCCTAAAAGAATCCAAATTAAGCGATAGACTTACCTGACACTGTTTGAAGAAAGCTTGTTCAGCACCGTTTGGATACTGTCTGGACTGAAATTAGAAGGCAAGGATGATCTTACTAGCCAATCTTTTGGGGGATATTTCTGAAAAGTATTACAAACATGTCATGTGAGTAAGAAGCAAATACAAATATATAATTTAAATCTTTAGGGGAATATTTCTGAAAAGCAACTACCACCCACTCCTCTGCCCCAAAAGTTAAAAAGGGAAACGAATTTTTTTGTGTTGGATAAGAAACAAAAGAAGTTTCTTAATGCAAATTAAACTAAGTATAATAGCAGTGAACAATCAGTCCACCGAAGGTACAATCATTACCTTCTACAATCTAACTAACAACAAACTAACAGCACAAAGCCATTGAAAATTAACAAATGACTTGGGGAACACCAGCTCCCCAATCCATATGAAGAGAGAAAAACGGAAGATCTCTATATTAATTGGATACCGACGTGCCCAAAATCCTACTCCATCCGACAAGAAATCTATCTTCTCACATTTGGCCCCTAAAATCCTATTATTCCTTTCCAAACAAATAACTTGGAAGATTTCCAACAGACTACAATTCCACAAGACTTTGGTCTTTTCACCCCATAAAATGCAAAATCTTTCTCATTAAATAAAATTCATAGGATGGAAAAATAAAATTCAAATCAATCTGATAGAAAACTGAAGAGACCAGAAATTAATTACAAAATGGTTCAGCACGAATTATAGAGGATACAGAATTTGTTTTTGGACATTAACCAACTCTTGCTCAATTATAGTGTGTTATTTTAGAGTTGGTTGTTCCTACAACAAAACTGGGGAGATACCAATTCCTATAGGCATCCCACATCTCATGAGATAAGGGAATTTCAACTCCCAATTTTCACATTGGAAATAATAGTTCCAATCTTTTATCCCTTACAGGGATTTGCTAATATGACACCAAAAATAAATTTGCTATGAGAAATATTCATTTTAGGATAAATTTTCAGAATGTAACGTTGTTATCTCACCAAATAAATACCAGTAAATGTACAAAGGTATTTCTCTTATTTAAAAAGAGTAACTAAAACAAGGCATTTCAATATTATAAATATATAAAATGAAGAAAGGTTTGTTTTATCTAATGAAGTTTATGCTTATTTTCTATTAGTTATTTGTAATATACTAATATGAGATGATTTCAAATTATTACACGAAATCCTATTTTTTTAGAATGAGTCGAGGGGGTAGGCATTATTGGTAGAGAGGAAGTAACAAATTGGGGTTTATCGGGACCAATGTTGAGAGCGAACTGCCTAAAGAAGAATTCTTGAACAGCGAACAACCAGAGCTATTACTCACTACATCAAAAAATTTCCAAAGAATACAAAAACAACGATATAAATTCTATAAAATTATAATTCTCATGAGTTTAAATTCTTAAGAATTAACAACTGTCAAGATTTAAATAATCCATCAAACAAAAGAATTGTCAAGTGTTCACTTCTCTCAATCTAGTTTATTAATCAGAAATATGGTGCCATATGAATTTTAAATTTAACACTTCTAGAATGTTAATTTGGTAAGATTCCTACACAAAAAAATTATTTCTCCAATTTTATGACTGGACTTTATATTTTCCCTGCAAAGTTGATCTCCTATTCATGCACGGCAACCCTGATGCCCTGTGTTCTTTGTTTGGGGAAAGAATCCATACAAATCAAATTCTTGCAGGAACATAAAGCCAAGTGGCATACATGTCAGTAAGCATAGAATGCACACATAATCAAGTAAACAAAATGTCGAGTCAATGATATTTTTTATGGGAAACATAAATATGATATTAGTCAAATTTAGAAAGTGAGTACAATTAAAGTGGACCAGCAGAAGCTGATGCAGACATTAGTAATGCATGGGAAAAGGTTAAACAGTCATTAGTAATTGGCAGTCATAAATTGGGTAGTTGTTGGGTAGTTGTCAGTCATTAAATGAATTCTAGTAACTTTATCATTGGGCTCCTGTTAATCATTAAGTATTGAGCTATAAAAGGAGAAAACCCTCTGTCTTGTAATCAGTTTTGAATAGAAAATTGCAGTATTTCCCTTCAAATTTTCAGAGCATCAGTAGTTTTAGGATATTTCCAGATTTCTCCTTAAGAAAATCTTGGCTCCAATGCTGTTTTGAGTGAGGTTCAGTCCCTACTTCCCAGCAGAGAGAACAGTAAGGAGAATGAGCGCTCCACCGGGCAGCAGGAGCAGCGGGGGCTGTACTCATTTTCATTTACATCAGAAGCACGGTAAAAATAAAAATAAAAAACTGCCTAATTTACCTGCATATGTCGTGAAATATTGACCACATAATCAATAAGCTGTATTTTGTTCTGATAATGAAACTTTGTCTCACAAACAGCAGCAATCTGCAGTAAACATAAAGTCAGTTCAGAGTCCTAAAAAAAAATTCAGAAAGACGAATTTCCATACCGAATTTTGAACATAAAAAGCACTAACCAAATATTATTATTCATTCTTCAAATCAACCATACTATGATTAAATTGTACAGATACATAAAAATCATGAGAACATGGTGATCAATCATTTGTAAACTCAGCATCACGTTCCTTGATTATTCATATCCATATTGCTACTCTTAACCCTATGTTTGTTTACCCAGTTGAGAAAGTAAACGAAACAAATTCCCTCAAACTTTCTACAAAAAATATGTAAAACTTGTAGAGAAAGTTTACTTGTAAAAAAACAAAAAAAGAACAGAGTGAAAATTTCCCTCTGTACTTTCCTCTCATTTTCTCAAAGTAGTCAAATACAAGAAAATAGCATTACTTTCTTTTCTCTTCTCTTCTTTTATTTTTCCTTGTCTAAAGTGAGACAAACATAGGATCCACGGACATATTAGAGTCACCATACTGCATACTTCAAAGGCATGTTCAATCACATTTATGCAAAAAAATTAAGATGAGGCCATATAACTTCATTGTCAGGAACATCTGGATGTCCCAAAACAGTTTCAACTGATTTCATAATTCTTGTATAGCAATTGAAGAACTCAACCCATCAACTCAAATTAGAAGCACAAAAAAGTTGGGAGACAATATGGTGGGATATGGATGAGCCAAATAGTGTGTAGCAATGCATGATAAACAAGAAAGGACCTTGTAGTTTTCGTATAGTCCCTGTCGTTTCAATTTTGACAATATAAGGCTTGTCGTTTAGTTTAGCTTGCAATTAACCACATTTTGTCAATTTTACCCCAGCACGTTATTATCACATGCAAGTCACGACAGATTTTCGTTTGTTAAGTTGATAAAATTGCGTAAATGTGGTTAATTGCAAGCTAAAGTAAACTACAAGCCTTTTATGCCAAAATTGAAACTACTGGGACTAAAGTGGAAAATCGTGAAAACTACAGGGACTTTAGGTGTAATTTAGCCAAGAAGAAATCTGCGTATGATGTTGGCTGCTGGACCACTAGTAAGGGTTCACATGGTCTGTGGAAAGAGATCCAAAAATATTAGGCTGAGTTTTCCACTTAATTGGTTTTTAAGATTGGAGGTGGATGGAAAGTTTGGTTTTGTCATGAGATATGGCGTGGAAGTATTCCTCAGAAAATAATTTCTATTACTTTTTAATATAGCAGCAGATAAGGAAGCATCAGGACTTGATTACTTTTTTCTTTTTTAAAGAAACAAAATTCTACTAAAAATCCTCAAAATCACAATACTATGGCTGTAAGAACCAAAACACCACAGCCCAAATTAGCAACAGGATACTTGCCTAATCTAAGATGGCAGAGGAGTAGAAGACAGTCAGTTTCTGTTACACTGCCCGATGGCATAGGTGTTATGGGCTATCTGCTTTCTTAATTAGATTGGGGTAATATGGTTTTTGCCTTGCTCAGTTAGTTGGCAGGGTTTGTTATAGTAAGAAGCAGAGAGGAGTTTGCAGTGCAATTCCATTATCCATCTTTTGGTGATGTTTGGATGGAGCAGAAAAGTAGAGCTTCTGATGGGGGTGGAAATTCTATCATGCAATCAAAATACATGTTGGGAGATGATTGTTTGAATGGACTACATGGACTCCTCTCTTCTCTGCAGATTCATTAGCATTATTGTTCTCTTCAAGTTTTTAAAGTTCAATAATTAGCTAGTGCTATCTGTGTATATAGCTTGTGCACATGAGCTGACATCCCCTTATCCTATCTCTAATCATTCTTATTTACTCCCCAAAAAAAAAAATCCAAGTTATTAGTAGTACTTGTAAGGATAACTGCTAATTTTCTACAATTCCATAACACTATATGGCCCTGTGATGTTTTTGTACTACGATTATGTACAATTTAAAAGTGGGATCATTTTCAAGTATCACTAAGTATCCAAAATGGATTATAAGAAAATAAAAATAGCATCCAAACAAAAGTCACTGATTGCTCAACTACCTGCTAGAGATCCGCAATAAAAGAGAAAGGTAATATACATCAGTAATTCCATAAACTAGAAACACATGCAAACAGCATACCTCATCAAAAATCCATTTGCAGACACCCGACTGCTGTAAGAAGCAAATGTATTTAAAAAGCAAGCCTACTATATCTCGAAAGTGCTCTGCAATACAGTCAAAAGATCTTTTACATTCTAAGAACCTATAATCTAGGTTTAAAAATGCCACCCTAAAAAAGAATATGTTAAATACGTTTTCCAATCTCTGTCTAAAGAACGTGTGAAAAATTCTTAGAAGAAATGAGATAAAGCCTAAATGGAAAAGGGGAGGGTTTTGGAGCAATAAGAAAACCAGAAAATAAAATTAACAAAAAATAAACTAACCATGACCCGCATCAGTGAGATCAATGTCTACTGTAAAGAAAGTAAAGTCTGCTCCTGCACACAAAAATGTTGCCCATCCTGCGTTAATTTAAACAAAAAAATGAAATTAGCTTTTTCTTGAAAAGAAAGGAAAAATTGGAGTTAACTTTCACCAAAATATATTAACTTCAGTCTTCATCTATCCTATAAGATGGACAGAAGAATTTCCATCTACACATGGACAGAAGAATTTCCATTATCCTATCAGTTCCTATCTACTGCCCCATTGTCTGAAAGAATTTCCATCTACACATGTTAATCTCCAAGTTCAAATTAGATCATTTTCTTAGTTTGATATCTTCCAGAAATGCAGTTTGAAAAATCACAACTTCCTTACAATGATGTTCCCATCCACTTGAACATGTTTGAACCACAAGTACTTCAACTAGCAAGGGAAACCTTCAATTTCTGACAAATTTCATGTCTCATATTACTTTATGACAACATTGACATCTAAGGTACACTATTATCATATTCAAATTTCTTTTAGATCCCATCATCCACTCAGTTTCTTAGCAAAGCCCGCCTATAATATAATATTCTTATACAAAGCATTTTCTGCATGGCTTATCAACTCTAACTTTCCTGGTAATCAGATTACTTAATCTCTCTGTTCTAGTGAGAACCAATCTCAAATCTAAAGATTTGAAGTAACACTTTCTGGAGTTTTGGAGTTGCATTTCACTCATTTTAGTAATGCCCTCTAGATTATAGTTCATTGGGCATTGCTAAAATTAAAATTATAGTGCACACACACACTCTCACACACACCAAACGAAAGAAGGATGACCAAACATACAAGAAAACAGAAACTCTATATTGCTTTTCTTGTAGAAGAACTTAAATCTTCACCATTCATATCATAATATGACTGATCAAATACTGAGGGATCCCTATGCTTCAGATTGATAGGCAAGAAACCCATTGCATCACTAGATGCTCCTTAACAAATTTCGAAGGAGGAGAGTGGGTATACGTTATGTATTTACATTGTAGATTGTTTCCACCATCTAAATATTATTATGAGAAAGAGAGTTAGAGAATGAGAGAGAGAGAGAGAGAGGGAGAGAAAGAGAGAAATTTAAAATTTGAGAATTTGAGAAACAAATTAAAGGGAGGTTTGAAGGAAGTGGTGAGAAAAAGAACAAGAAAATTCAGTACAAATGAGTCTAACTCTGTTGAAAATTATACCCTTTTACTGATTTTGGTTTATCAACGGACTTATGGAAACAAACTAGAATTAAGACGCTGGAAAAATAAGAACAGAAAGTTAACACGCCACACACAGAACATGAGAATTGTTATCGATGGTCGGCTAACTTTGTCTACATCCCCGTGTGATCTCTCTTGAGAGAATCACTAGCTCTATGAAGATTAGAAAGAGATTACCAGAACTTATGGAAAACCCTATCCTAGCTAATCCCCAAATCTCTAGCTTTTCCTTCTCTCTATCATTCTTAACCCCTTGTGTTTCTCTCTCTCCCTCTCTCTCTCTCTCGCGCTCTCTCGACCTGTCAAGCCTTATTTATACATTCCTGCTTGTTATGTGTTTCTCTCTCTCCCTCTCTCTCTCTCTCTCTCTCTCTCTCGCTCTCTCAACCTGTCAAGCCCTATTTATACATTCCTGCTTGTTATATTAAGACTCCTAATCCATCTAGAAATATGACAAAATTCTGCTTTCCTAAAACTATACATAATCTGTCTTTCCTAGTACTTATAGAAAAGTGAATCCTAAACCAACTAAGACTTCTAGGAAAGTGAATCCTAAACTAACTAGGACCTCAACGAGCCAAAAATAACAACAAACTCTGCATGTTCACCGAAAGATGACAAAATGCTGTCAAGAATAAGCACATACGTGCATGAAACTTGATTTCCTTTTTGAACTCATATCTATTTTGAAGATGAAGTTTGAGTTAGAAGGGGATGTGAGAATGTGGAGTGTTGTTTCACATTGGAAAAGTATAACCTTGCCTAGTGGCTTATAAGGGTTTGGGGTACTCTTTCCATTGCCAATTGCTTTTGGAAAGGAGGCCTAGATTTCTTCATGTTATTAGAGCAGGTTTACCTACATATCTTTGGCCAAGTGGCCACACATGCTCTACATCACCCAATATGAGTATGAGTTGTCCACTTGTTTGGCTTGAGTGACACCACAAGTGTGGGGGCGTGTAAAGAATGTGGAGTGTTCTCCCAAATTGGAAAAGTATAACCTTGCCCAGTAGCTTATAAGGGTTGGGCTACTCCTTCAATTGTCAATTGGTTGTGGAATGGATGCGTAGGTTACTTCAAGGGATCTGCATCTAAATAAATAACAGCTCTTTCCATGTCTATGTAAATCAAAATGTAAGTTCAGAGGAGATCTTTTCCTCTGTGTTCTACAATTTCATTCATTAAGAAGTCGTGTTTCCAATCAAACAAGAAAAAGTAAAGATGCAAGCTGTTTATGTATGATAAGAAGCAGCAAGAATTCTGTGTCCAAACCAAATGCATCATAATCATAATAATATAATATTATAAATATGGCTTCAGTTCCAATCCTCATAATTTACTTAAACAAAAGGTATATCTTCTAAACGCTGAAAGGCAGTCTACAAAGGCATGGCAATGAAAATTGTGAACACATTAATGCCTTCAAAAGTCCAAGTACAAATAACATCTGCTAGAAAACTCATTAGCTGAAGTATGTAACAGATAGTGCAAAACTCACCCAAAGTTTTCAAGACGTAATACAAGGATCCTTCTCCTTCATGGCCAATAAGATGGCTAAGATACATGAATGACCCTTCCTTGTAATGGTGAATTTCTGGAGTTATTGGCCACGCAAGTTTCAACTTATGGCCCTTCTTTACTGGGACAGCTCTGACAAGAATCTGAAACATAGAAGAGAAAAGCAACAATTAAATATCCATATAACTATAGGACCTTCAAACGTGTTTTCTTCTCATCAGCGGAAAGTGTGATAAAGCAACCCTTTAACTCAGCACAAAAGTTTAGCAGAACCATGCATACCTGTAGATGTTCTGCTGTGCAAGGCTCACCAGAAAAACGAAGACGGCTATGGTCAATGTTTCGAATTTCCTTGAACTTGTCCTCCATAATGCCTTGAATTTTATCAAGGTTTTCTGAAAACACCCACAATGATAATAATTCAACTTAACCACAGGGCAACTGAACTTGATTGTTATAGATGAATGTGGCTACAAACCTTTTCCATATATGACCAGATGCATGAGGTTAGCTGAATAATATTCTTCATAGAATTTAACAAGCTCAAGTCTGGTATCCAATCCTTTTGCTTTTGGTCGAACCATCAAAGTATTCCAATTACCTGAAGGAGTGAAAAGATCAGGCACAACAAAAGACATGGTAAACATTCTGAGCCCCAACATAGTATACAGTGTTATTCTTATAAAAATAGTCGGTATAAGATTTCCACAATCCCACAAAGAAATTGGAAATTGGCAGCAGCCAGTCAAAAGAAATAAAAAGTAAAATAAAATCCAAGAGAGAAGGGTCATTTCTTCCAAGTTTAACTCATGACACAGAGAGAATAAATAGCTAAATATGAGTGAAGGGAAACAATTTCACATAGGACTGTTTGGCACTTGAACCACACAATCTTCTCACTTATTAGATAAATGACATTTGTCATATGAAAGTTTACAATAGTTTTTAAACATCATATATTGCATTGTTTAGGAGTTTCCAAGTTGTTAATTTTATGATTCTACTCTTACATTTTAGTTAATAAGGTGAAGTTGGATCGTGAACTCAACATAGAATATAAGTCTGAAATACTATAAAATAAGTTGTATATACTAAAAAACGAGTGATAAAGACTCCAACCATCACTAAGAAGTAAGCAGCAAGAATAATGTTTGAATGAAGAGTTAGTTTAGGCTAATGTTAGACAGCTGTATAGCACTTGGAATACTATATTAGACAACCTCCCTAAATCTAGCATTTCTTTTTGCCATGTTTTAGGGGCTGTCTTTGCCCTGTTTTCTGGGCTGTTTTATGCCCTCTTGTAATATATAAACACAGCTCCTATGAGAGAAATGATAAGATAGAAAATCTGCCTCATATTCTGACTGATAATTCTTAAGAGAGGTTGTGACATGTCAAATGTGTAGGATTATTACATAGCTCGGGCAAGCTTCAAGCAAACCAACCAAAATAGATAAACAAAAATTGAGCATGAATGGGGAAATAAATGCAGATGGCTAGAAGGATGTGAAGAGACTCCAACAATGCACAATTACTTTATCATCTGATACTGATCTTAGACAATAAAATCAAAAGATGACAATTGAAGGTAAAATAACAGATAGCTTTTTTGTCCATTCTTAAATTAGTAACTGGTCCATCAATGCTAATATTTATTTGAAAAAGTAATAGAATTAATTAGACAGAACGCCAAAGAAACGGGAAGCGATCCTATTACACAAGAGGCATACAAAAGAATAATCGCAGGACCCACACACGGGAAGTTCTAGATTCCGTTTTGAGTGATCTTTATATGGTTGTAAAGAGGAGATGCATAGCTTCAAAACGAGTATAAGATTGCTGAATTTGGTGAAGGTTTGATGGGTCAAAAGTCAAGCCAAAGTTGAGATAAAAGTTGGACAAATTAATTGAGTTGACGAAACTTGGCTATTGGGAGTCATTTGTAAAGTTTGGGGGGTAAAGTGGAAGGATTGACCTTTAAGGGGGCAAAGTGAAAATAAAATTTAGTTTTAGCGGGTATTTACGTGAATAAGCCAAATTATATATATGTACGAACCTCAATGCACATATTCTTTGCAAAACCAGTGCACTTCTAATGCTCTCAAGTCTCAGCACACTAACCCCACTAGAATTTCAAATTGTAATCAACTCCACCCTGCCCTGTGTTCCACATACATCAAGTAGACTACCATCCAAACATTATTTTCTCAACAATACAACTCTAAACCAACTGGGGTAAAGAGACCTTTTAGAGATGTAAACTCATCACCACCAAACATAATTTCCCAGGTTATGAACAACAACATTGCATTAACCCATTTGAGACTTGAACTCCACCCATCCATCCCATTTAACTTGTAATATTAAGAAAAACAAGCATATCAATTTCCTCCCATCAATACTAATGTTTAATAGGGGAAAAAAATACTAGTGCCAAATCATAAGCATTTTCCAACAAACTAAATTAATTTCCCTTTAACCCTAATAGAAAAAAATAACTGTTGTCTTGCCTCAATGTGAGGCCATGCCCATATAATATTTAAACAAGGTAAAATTGTAAAAGACAATAACAATAATGTTAAATGAATTGTTTTTCCAACAACCCTTAAAAGAGTGAAGCAAGAAACACCATTCTGATTTACAAATTGGTTAAAAGACTAAACCTGATTAACTACAGAACAGCTAGCTTGTAAGTAATAGCATGCATAATTCCTTTTTCTTATGAACTTTGAGTCAAAGCACAATTTATTATAATACAGAATTAAATGCTGACCTGTACCAAATTTATGGTACGGATGACTTTCCGCACTTAGATGTTTCTGAAGCTGTACAGATCGACATTTCATGTACAAAAAAGGTTAGGTTAGACAACTGTAGAAGACATATAAAACATTGCTGGAATATAGTATGTGAAAAGCATTGTTTCATACTTTGTTAAAAGAAACTTAAGCGTAGGTGGTTAGCTACTGTGTTTCACAAACCCGCTCGGACTGCCCATATCTACTATTTCTGGAAAGATAGCAAGAGATGGAAAGTGTTTTTCTAATTCTTACAATTCAATGGAGAACCTGATTCAGAGAGCCTTCTCAAATGGGGATTAAAGGTCATCATTCTTTAAGAATTGAGGAATAGAATATGCAAATTGGGCACTACCTGTAACTCGCAATTACGGTATTTTACTATTGATTGTTGATTTCTTCTATTAGGTTAGCTTCAGTTATCCTGCTTAGATTAGTACACTTGCGTGTAGTAATAATTAAACACAACAGGACCCTTTGCTTTCCAAAACAAATTCCTGCTGGGTGAAAAGGGAAACCATCTCTAACTCCACATAAATATCCAAAGAATGACTTTTTAAAGAAAGTACCATTAGAATCTAAACTCCAGACCCTTGAGTCAGATCTAGTGGTTGAAATATGAACAATTTGTAGTACTGAAAGTAGTGAAATAAACTCCTCCACTTCTGCATCATTTAAGTTTCTTCGAAAGCCCAAGTTCCAATTTAATGAAAAACTTACACCCTCTACCATCCCTGCTGTTGTAACCCCATGATTATTTCACAAGTTATACAGCCTGGGATAAATATTTTTAAAGGTCTCCTGCCCCGCCCAACTATCCTCCCAAAACCTGATGGTTTCCCCATTTCCTACCACCAACTTGCAACATCCTGAAAACTGTTCAAACCTTGATAATGGAACCATAATATCAAAATAGTTCATATTGGAACTATTTCCAAGATATACTTTCCTTAAAAGTTAAAAAAGATAAAAACAAACAAATGTAGGCTCAATTATGAATAATAGCATTTCAGATCAGTAACATTCAGCATCTTGCAGTCATAAAAAGACTATCCATAGGCAGTAATTCATACCTGGTTCATTCTGCAATCATCAGACAACAGGTTTTTCTTATACACTGTAACACCAAACATACCTTAGTTTAATTATAAATTAAAATGTAAGTTAAAGTATCAAAAAGATAGAAAATGGAAGAGCTAACCAGAATTAACAGCTTTGATTTTCCACATTGTAGCATCAGCTGATATCAGTGGGTTAATAAAGCACTCAGAAAATCTGAACAATGAATCACACACCATCGCTAGGTTCAACTTCCAGAATTGCAAAGATGAAAATAGCAACGAATAGAAGGAAAAGCAGCATCTACCTGTCCAAAGCCTCTTCAAAACTATCAGCATTAATTTCAAGATAATAGTTGGTGTGCTCAGAACTTGTAAAAGAAAATTTGCTTCCCCCATCAAACAGTATATGCTCTGCAACAAAGCACGAGCAGTTTTCAAAAAAAAGTCACAAAACAGCTTACGCTTTTTAACCCCATCATTAAAGGCTTCAGGTTACTAACAATAAGTTGTGCAAATATATAACAAATATCAATATCTATACTTTTTTGGAAAATAAACTCATATTTTAGATCACCTTTATAAAAAACTTGATCAATATAATTTTTAATTAGAAATAGACTTTCATTAAAAATAAAACAATACAACATCCAATGCAGTGAACAAGATGTCCACTAATAGAAATATTAACTTCTATTTTTTTTTTTTAATTAGAAATAGACTTTCATTACAAATAAAACAATACAACATCCAATGCAGTGAACAAGATGTCCACTAACCTACACTTTCATAGATAAACAGCCCTAGATACACTTTCCTACACTGAGTAACTTCTATCCGGTGTTAATTTCTCAATAATCCAAAACAAGCCCACGTTCTATTATTATAGAATCTACTGTGTACCATACGAAGAATAGCCACTACTAAACCAAATGCCATCAGAATAAAACTTAAAGTGCCTTCTTTTAGAATTGAAATTTTTTATACAAAAAGAAATCTAAATACCAAATATAATATCAAAATACCAAAACAAACAAAAAAACAGTAATATAAAAATTAAAGTTACCAAGTAAATGGGCAAGGCCCTCCAGGCCATCAGGGTCGCTGAAAGAACCAACACTGACATCCATGGAAGCAGCACACTGAGAAAATAAGAAATAAACAAATAAATAAATAAATAGTATATGCAGAGGCCCAGAGACTGTGAATTTGGCAATAACAAACGTATTGAATTGACAGAAACAAATTAAAAAGGAAAAAAGAGAAAGCAGGCCATGAGAAATGAGCATTAGAGGAGGTGGTTTGCCTTGTCAGTTTCAGGATCGCTGATGAGGAGGACTTCAAGGGAGTTAGGAAGGACGACCCTCCTGTACTCTCTCTTGTCCGTACGGGCTTTCACTATTTCTTCGTTCCCCTCTGCCATTCTGAATTTTCTGTCCTTTCAGTTTTCTCCTTCTCTTTCTCTTTCTACCGAACAACTCCGCGGGAAGACGCACATAAAGACTTTGGTGAGTGGAAGAGGCTGATGCTTACACTTCAAGACACCGAATCTATCAAGTCGAGAAAAAAGAAAAGTTGTGCAACTGTTCCTAGTTCCTACATTGCTCTTTTGCTTTTTTGCTTTTTGGCTCTTTTATGCTTCTTTAACTTAACATGGGAAACCTCTGTTTTCCATGTCCTAAAACAAAAAAAACCTCTGTTTTCCTTGTTATCATCTGCCCCACCTCAACTCAATTGAAGCTTGGAATATGGTTTATAATTTTATATCAACAAAGTGGACAACTTAATTATGTGACACAAATCTCCATCCCCTTACACCTGGTCTCACACCTTAGAAGGTAAAAGATGAAATAGAAAAGAAAGCACAAAGCATGGGGCTGGCTAGCTAGATAGCCTACATACTTAAGAGGGGGTTTTTCATTTTCCAAGCCAAAAGGCCCAAACCCCAAGGTTTTTGGCGGGCACAGCCGTACAAATCATCCCAGCCAAACCCAAAGCCCCGAAACCCAGACACAAAAAGCCACTTCAAAGAACTGTTCCTCTTTCTCAAATCTCAAAGATTGTTCTCAGTTGGGACTTCGCCTCCTCAAAGATTCCAACGTAATTTCTCTCTCTCTCTCTCTCTCTCTCTCTCTCTCTCTCTCTCTCTCTATGATATATTTGTCTATATCCATAATGTTCATGCATTTATTTATTTGTTACATTAGCATTGATGCATGTAAATTGGTTTGGGAAGCATAAGAAGAATAATAAGTGAGACCCAGATGATGCATGGTTTCAGGATCGCTGATGAGGAGGACTTCAAGGGAGTTAGGAAGGACGACCCTTCTGTACTCTCTCTTGTCCGTACGGGCTTTCATTATGTCTTCCTTCTCCTCTGCCATTCTGAATTTCCTGTCTTTTCAGTTTTCTCCTTCTCTTTCTCTTTCTCTTTTTCTTTCTACCAAACAACACCGCGGGAAGACACACAGAAAGACTTTGGTGAGTGGAAGAAACCAATCTGTCAAGTCGAGTAAAAAACGTTGTGCAACTGTTCTTACTTTGCTCTTTTGCTCTTTTGCTCTTTTATGCTTCTTTAACTTCTGTTTTCCATGTCCTAACCAAAAAACCTCTGTTTTCCATGTTATCATCTGCCCCAATATGGTTTATATCACCAAAGACATCTCCATCCCTTTACGTACACCTAGTCTCACACCTTAGCTAGCTAGATAGCCTAATACTTAGAGGTGGGTTTTTCATTTTCATTTCCATTCTCTCTCTCTTTCCCGTAAAGCAATTGAGTGTTAGTAAAATATATATATTGTCAAATGTGCTTTATTTATTTATATTCTCCATATATGTTCATGCATTTATTTATTTGTTACACTAGAATTGAGGCATTTGAATTGGTTTGGAAAGCAGAATAATAATAAGGGAGACCCAGATAATGGTTTGGGCATCGGGAAAGTGAAGGACACCTACAAAGATGTTGATGACTATAACTCGATCTACTTATGAACCCCTTCTTTTCGAAGAAGTCAAAGCCCAGATTGCTTAGAACAAAGACGAAATGAAACTATATTTTCTTCTTCTTTCCTTCTTTCTTTTTTGTTTGTTTTTTGAGAAATATTTTTTTATCAATCAATTTCATGCTGGGTTTGTTCGTTTGTATGGAACATTGCAATAGAAGAGACCAAGAGAAAGCTGATCGTTGAGTTCACTGAAGTTGATGGGTTTCACTTTGTAACTGTTACTTGTGAGAGAAGGCTGACCTGGATGATAGGGAATCAATATTGGATTTTTACTTTTAAATTTATTTTGTTATTTATTTATTATTTAAAATAAAAATAAAACACAGCAGCCACCGTTGTCTCATCCCCACCAGCAACTCAGCCCCTCCACCACCCCTTTCTCCTCCTCTAGTCCGCTGACGGCCCCCCCATTCCGCGTAAGGCACCTATTATTTTTAAAATGTTGAAAAAAAATACGTTATAAATGTCGACCTCGTTTTCAATGTTTTGCTAATTGTTTTGGTAGTGTATGTTTGTTTTGCAATATGCATGGTAGTGTTTGTTTTGGGATCTATAACTATAAGTAATGTCTGTTCAGTTCTAGTCCCCTAGTGTGGTATTGTGGTAGTGTATGTTTGTGATCATTCGCTTGACAATATTTTCACATGTGAACTGTTTTTTTTTTGGAACCATAGTTTGGTCTTAAAAAGCCATAAAAGTAATTTATATCGTTTATTGAAATCTTATATACCAATATACTTTTTAACAAAATTTCATGTTTATTTCACATTATGTGTAAATTAAAATATATTTCCTAATTACATAGCCATCAATCAACTATTTAAATTTAAATTTTGATCATTGACTAAACTGTAAAGTGAAAACAATTTTGCTTGATAACCAGACGTGAACAAAGCTTTTATTACAACATTATTGCCCCTTCTCACGTACGTTGTCATGTGTCAACAATTGCCTGAAAGTTTTCTTATTTTTCAAATAAATTACTTTTAGGCGGAGTATAATATTCAATACATAATTAAATAAAATTTAAAAGATTCACACATTTTAAAAAGAATTCCACATAATCCATGGATTATTCCATAGATTCCACATAGAATTTAATGAAATTATGTTGTGGAATTTCATGGAATTCTATAGTACAATTTATTGGAATTCAGTTGTAGAATTTAATGAAATTCTATCCAAATTAAATACCATGATATAAATTGGTATTCGATGAAATTAATGACCTACAAAAATGGAAGAACTTTTGTTATTGGGAGAGTGGTTATATAAGAAAAATTGACATTTCATAGATTGGTAATTTGGTATGGATATATATGCTTTCTTTTTTTCATTTATATATATATGCACCCTTTTAAGTGTGAGATCACAAATCCATTTTATATAATATTTAAATGATCCGAACCATTTATTTTTTAAGTCTATATTTAAAGATGATCATTGTAAAAAATTAAGCAAATCGAAAATCATTAAGCAATCAAATTTTGATTAAATAAATAAACGAACTAATATTTAGATAAACACTTGAAATTGTGATCATTTAATCAATGGTCAAATGATTTTCGATTAATATAGTTTTTTGCAACCACGATCCTTTAATAGGTACCACAAAAGTAGACGGTTTCGATAGTCGAAATACAATGTAGAGTGGGCTCATGAGGAATCCTATAAATAAACTTAAATATGAAATCTCACTTTTTAAAGGAGCCTGATATATATATATATATATAGGGAAATGATTTTGGGCCTC
>QANT01009125.1:0-10684 GCA_003254885.1 Purshia tridentata | reverse complement strand
TAAATAATAAATAAATAAAATAAAATACAAAAAAAAAAAAACAATTTGGAGAATTCATTGAGATTCTAAAATTTTGAAGATACTTTTTTGGATGAGCCTAGTCAGTAGGATGAAACTAAACAAGTTATGCATTATGAACTATGTACCACACACATAACTTAGATGGGCTCCAGAAAGAAACATAGGAGGAAATGTAGAAATAAAAAAAATATGAAAAATAAAAATATATATTAAGTAAATGAAAGAGGATCATATCATATTTGTACTGTAGACTGTATATGAATCTGAGATGAATTTTGGCTATTCCCACCCTTCAACTCCCCTAGACTATACTTTTTGGTCTTTCAACTAACTAATTTATCTTTTTGGGTCTTGCAACTGCTTAAAAGAAGGAGAAGACTTGACCATGACTATGAGTAGGGATGAATTTGCATAGCAAAACATATGGAGAAAGCTTTACGAGATGATTTTACCTTGGTTTATGTCTATCGTTTTGCTTCTTTTGTTTCCATCCAGTTTCATCAAAACATTAGATGTAACATGCTAATATACTGTTGGGTAGCAAGGGAAGCTATCTACTAATTGAGCAGCACGTTTGTTTTTTTTCTTAAAAAAATTTAAGTTTAACCCCTTAAAATTTAAATAGCTATCACAAAATTTGAATTGATTAATTATGTTTTTTTTCGGCCATGAATTGATTAATTATTAACGACCAAATTGGAGCTTCCAAGCAGAACTTTCATACCAATCATCTTAAGTTATACAGAAGAGAAGGAGCACGAAGTCCCACATCGCTGAATTGTAATTACCCATCAGGCTTTATAAGCCTAGCACGGGAACAATATAGCGCCGAGCTTGGTAACGTGAGCTTATAACTCGAGTGAGGGCTTTAAGGTGTTGGGACTTTGGCTCCGCAATAGCGGGTCGGGTTAGGCGTGGCTCTTTCTGGCCCGCCCATTCCAAGCGAGGAGTTGAGCTATGTGGCTTGAGCGAAGGCTTAGGTCACCTGGTTCCTAAAGTGGAGGGCACTGCGTAAGGCTGGTTTCACAGAGCAGCGAGTACCTCCCGCTCTTTGCAGTGGAAGGATTACGGGTCGGTGCTTCCCTGACCCAACATGTCCCGCTATACTCTGCCAATCGGACCAACACTTTTTATCTTTTCCTTCTCTGTTTTTTCTGAAACTCCCATGTTTTTTATTTGAACTTTGTTAATGGATATGAAACAGACCCGTTACTTGTTCTGGGGTTTTCTTTTTTTTGTATGGGATTGCAATTTGTGAGTTCCATTAGCATTCCTCTTCCTTTATGTTAATTGGCTATGTGGGCTTATGATCTGTTCTGGGTCGAACACCATGGTTGGCAATTGGGATATATATGTGAGCCATAAACATGTTGAAGCTCAGCACAACAGTTTGTCAGAGACTCAGAGGACAATTAGGCAACACATTTTAGTTTGTGAACATGTTCGAGTATCGTTTTCCATTTAATGACTGGTTTGTGAATAATATTTGTGCTTGAATGCAATTGTATAATGCACGTACTAAGGATAGTGTTCCTCTGATCTCTGCCTTCTTGTCAATTACATCTCGTAACCTCAGTTATGAATATGTATCAAGCTTTTTTCAGATTTTGATCCATTATTAAGGCCTGGAAGAACTTCTCTTGTTCATATGATTGTCAAAGGTTCTTCCATTGCAAATAATGTTTTTTTGCAAATATTGTTGTGGTGTGATTGTGAAGAATATTGTCTATACTCCATTTTTAACACCCATCTCTCTATTGAATTTTTGCTCTTAAAATATTTAAGAGTAGTGGAGAGGATTTACAAAGTGGCATTGATATATGTTTCTTGTTGGCTTAGTCAAATGGAGGATGAGACAAAAATAATGACTGAGTGTCTAGGTTCAAGCATGGCATGAGACTCATGAGTAATGCTCTTGGCCTCATGGTTCTTGGCCGAGAGTTATATTGAAAGCCTTCCACTAAGTATAGTTAATATATTGACTAGACATATAGTGAAGCTCTCGGCTGGCCATATTACCTGTCTTTTGGCTGGACATGTAACATGTTTGCAACTCAAAAATGACTCATCAGATTCTACTCATCTATAGCTGTTCACTACTAAAACAATTTATTTATAACTGTCTACCTACTTTAAAAAGTAAGTCATTTTAAACCACACACGTTACAAAATTTGGAGAACAAAGTAAATAACTTATTATAGAAAGAGATCTACAAGGCAATTTCAGGGACCTCTCTCCAACACACATACAATCCCAAATACTCACAACAATGTCAATCTCAGCAATTTTTTATACAAGCCTAGCAGCTTTTCATTTTCAAAACTCTCTTTATTTTCCATTTTCATAGCCTTTCAAGGCCCTGTTATTCATTGTATTTCCATTAATGCTTATGCAATCTCCTTGTATTTTGAATTTTCTAAGAACACCTCTTGTCATCAACTTTATTTTAAATAATAATTTCCATTGAGTTATCATTTCAAGTTGGGGCTATTCTATTTTTATTTTCATTTTGGTTGTTCATGCCCAAAGTTTTGGATTGTTTTAGGCGTAAAAAAGAATCTAGACAGGTTTTCCGTTCATTTTCTATTGCACAATCGTTTTTTTTAGAAGTTATATTTTTATTTGGCTCTACAAATTTATTTTTCCTTAATTTTAGTTGCATCTTATTTTATTCGGCTACTTAAGGTCGAATAGTGGCACGCCAATGCAAAGGTCCAAACCTACACACGACGAGATGTACTGTGACTAAAATCTCGACCCTCTACGTGGCAGAGAAATTTTGTGTCCAAAACATATATCATTTAAGATGTCGTCGTCGAGGATTGATGTTACTTGCTATGAGTTAAGATCTAAATAGCCTGAATTTTCATATAAAGGTAATTAGCTTGGGGTAATAATATAGCGTAGATGGCCTCTAAATGCAAAAAAAATGAATAACAAAAAGTATGTGTGGAGGTGAAAGGTTGGACTCAAATTATTCAATAGATGGGAAGTGATAGTAGTGACTAGCTATTGAACCACACAATGATCCAATGAAATATATCTAAAGTACAAAATTTTATTTGATTAAATATACTTGGATTAGCATTTATTTCAATTATTTATATCACCGTTTTAATGTTGTTGCTTTCATAGAAAGTGACCAAGATGGTTTTACAAATGAATTTCTTATATATATAAAGCATATATGGCTCTTACAATCATGCAGACTATAAATATCCGGAAAAATATTTTATAGATAGCAAAACTAACACTACCACTAGGTCTACTTACAAATCATATATATTTTCCCATAACTTCAACTTTGTTATATGCGTTCGTTTTGAGTACTATTAATTGAATTGAATATGTTCAAGGTTTATTTCTTTATATTGAACATGCTTTGTTCAAAACCACTAATTCTAACTTTGAGTGTCTTATGTTTCTCGTTTGTTCTGGGAGATCTTCTTGTGGAGCATACTTGTTTTAATGGGCTGGAATTTCCAGCCAACGGGAGTGATTATGAAGTTTGCTTGAATGTGTTATTTGAAATCTTACATATAAAAACTCGATATAGAGGACACGAAGTTTCTCATCAACATACCGGACATAATTCTGAAGTTATATATGGTCTAGCACAATGTTGGAATACAACATTCTCCCCTAAATATTGCGAAAATTGCATTAGTGCAGCAAGTGAAGAGCTTCGCAAGCGATGCCCTCACAGTAAAGGAGCTATTATTTGGTACAATGAATGTCTTATAAAATACTCAAATGCACTATTCTATGGTAAAATAGACAGTAACGGATTTTATGTGAAGAATAACATATCTTTTAAAGGTGATCTCTTGCTCTTTGATCAAAGAGTTCATAAGCTTTTAACCATTTTATGTAATAAAGCTCCTAAAAATCATCGTTTCTATTGGCAACGGAAGCTAAATTTTAAGAAAAACAGCCCTATGAATTTGTTATATGGTGCTGCTCAATGCACTGAAGACCTTCGTCGTGTAGATTGTATAAAGTGTCTTAATGTAGCAAAGAGAGAACTTCTACAATATAGTCAAGGGATGAGAGGTGGGCGTGTTTTATATGGGAGTTGTTATCTTAGATTTGAATTTTATCAAATTTTTAATTAACAATCAGGAGCAACTTGTCCGAAGTAAACTTTCGAAGCTCATCTGTTGGCTCTTTTCCTATGGTCGCAGTATCAATTGGGAGGGAAAAATGTTTTTTTTTATTTTTTTTTTATTTTTAGTTTAGCTATTGAACACTCTTTCTATTTCTCTTATTTTTATATGTTCTAGTATATATGTAAGCGTTTTCCCTTGTTATAAAATGTTTTTTTTTTTTTTTTAATTTTTAGTTTAGCTATTGAACACTCTTTCTATTTCTCTTATTTTTATTTGTTCTAGTATATATGTAAGCGTTTTCCCTTGTTATATTATGTTGAAATCTTCATCGCCCTTGTAGCATGTGGTATCAATAATAGTGTAGATGTCATCGATCTAAATGACCAAAAATGATAACAATATGGCATGCACTTGTGGCAGTGGAGGTTTGTATTTTAAAGATGGCAAATGGTGATATTATTGGACCACACAATGATTCAATGAAATGTATCACAAAATAGTGACTAAAATGAAATTATTAAAAAGTTTATTGATTAAATTGTAATTGTGAAATTTTTTATTGATTTATTTGTTTGCACATTCAATATGCTCATTATATTTTTCTTGGGTTCACTTTATTCTTCTGCATGCTGATCAACTTTTCTAAATTAGTCTGATTTTAATTTTTTTATTTTATTCTTGTTGAATTAACTGAATCTGTTCATCTAATTGTTAATTTTTTTATTCATTGTTAGTCTTTTCATATTTGTATTAATTGTTAAACTGGTTTCCTTTCAGTTTATCCAAGGCCAGAATATGTAAATTACGAAGGAATTTGAGTTTATTTGTTGTTAATTTGACCTTATTTCTCAACAGCTAGAAGTCTGTGTAATTAATTTTTCTTAAAATTGAAAATTTTTATATTCTTTGTGAAAACAAAAACAAACCAACCATTAGCTAGCCCAATACAATTTTCAAAAATTAAGTGCCCACAGGTTTTGGAGGTGTATCAATAAAGGTTAGGCTCATGTTCAGAGTAGCCCAAATTGCTAAACCCATCCACAGCCCTGTTTCTCTCTCAGTGGATATGAGAAACATCACAGGCCCATTCTCAACTAAATAAACTCTTAAGCCCAAGCTTGCAAAATGGAGGCTTGGTAATAAGAAAATAACTTCATTCTCATGTTTTTTGGTTACATAATCAAAACACAGCTACATTGTGTAATCAATTCACATGTTATGAGATCGGTGAGCAATGGGTCTATATTGTAAGATATAGTATTAACAATATCCACTCATATTATAATATCTGCATGAGTATATTACATCATGTATCGGTATTACGGTTATACATAATAATTTCAATGCACATCTTAGCAAACAGAGCATTTTAAATTAAGTAAAATTTAGAGAGAGTTGGGAGGAAAGAATGACAGGCATGAAGTTTGAAGTGTTTAGCATTTAAGGTTTGTTGGGAATTTGGTGCAACTGTTTGATGATATATACATATATGCATAGACGAAAGAGGAGAGTGATGTGATGCAAGAACCAAATCAACCAATTAATAACCGACCAACATAGTTCGGAATTGCTTTGCCTAATTGCCCCCACCAACACCAAATGATCGATTAAATGACTACCAATTCATGTCGGCATAACTTAAATTCAGTGATGCCTTCATCTTTGGCCTATATCCCTATCCACTCAATATAAAGAAAGAAAGTCAACAAATTTTTGATTTGATTGCCAGTTTGCCACTTCATTCATTTATAATGCAATGCAAGATGGCAATCGAGTGGACTAGCATTAGAAATTAGGTTAGGTTATTGCCCTTAGGTTCAATCTTTTGGACTCAAAATTTGACAGGCTAATTATACTAATATTTCCTTGTTGCTTTTAGAAAATTAGAGTTCACTTTAACCTCTTCTTGTTAATTATATAATAGCATATATTTATCTGAAAAGAGCTAGAAGTCAAGAACATGAGCCCCAATATGTCCTTGGTATTACATCCACTAAGAGTCATGACCGGCCCACAATAACCAAACTAATTAAGATTTGAGCTTAATTACAAATTTTTTAGGTTTAAATTCCTTAATTACCACTTTAAGTGGATGTGATGCACTGTGTGATGCCATTATGTTAAAACCAGATATAAGAAAAGTTTTAACACCAACTCCCAATATGTCTAACTTTTAAGACCCATTGTGTCATTGGCTGTTTATTTGACAAACAAAGTTGGCATTGTTTCTGTGGTTGAAAACTCTAATATTTGGTTGGATGTTAATGTCACTAATAAATATCTGTGAGGTGGCAAAGGATAAGAATATTTGATCGAGTCCCTTAAACTTTGCAAACTTGTATAAAATTGATCAAAGCAAATTCCATAAAGGAACCTAAAGTTTTGGGTTTAAGTCTCAAAGGGATTTGAAAGGGACTTTTCTATAGAGAGATAAGAATGGCATTTCCAACTCTTTTTTTGACATTTTTTTAGTAGCTAGGAAAATCAAAGATATTTATATATAAAAGGTATAAACCAGAATACTATGTATGTGGCTTGAATCATATTGCTGTGGACAAAGAGAGGAAATCTTGGGATTCTAAATAAAATAGCATATATTGTGGTCCATAGATTCCAATCGAACTGTTATATAAGCAATCTTGGCTTTGCATATTGCAGTAGAAGCGTGGCACAAAACTAATGGTAAACTCACCCACTTACATTTTTCATCTTTTAGACCATGAAATCAAAGAAAACCAAACAAAGACTGTGGCAAAAAAATTAAAAAAAAAAGAAGGAAACCACTCTAAAAATACGCAGCAAATTGAGGAGGGAAACATAACATCATTCACATGTATAGAGTATTGACAAAGGAACCAAATTCCCTTAATTTATGCCAACAATGCCTTTACAATAAATCTTTTGGACCGTTACCAACATTTTTTGAAACATTTTCTGAATATGGAAGCTGTTGTAATGTTATAAGGCATTTTAGAGGATCTATTTTTTTTTTTTTAATCACAGGGAAGTGGGGAGTGTGGGGAGTGGGGAGGGTTCGAACTCGGGTGTGTAGGAGAGAGTTTTTGTCCTCGGCTAACTAAATCAACCTCAATCCACTTAGAAGACCTCATTTGAAGGGTTAAAAAAACAAGTCACATTAAATTGAGAACTTTTGTTGAGAATTAAGCCTTTATACTGATGAGGCTTATTAATTCAATCGATACTTGTTCCCCACTGGGACTTCAAACGTTTAGTGACCACACAAAAGGATATACTCACGGTCGATCATCTAGCTATAACGCCACACATTGAGATTTGATACATGCAAAATCTCTCCTCACCAAACTTGTTCACATATACAAGCAACAAAACATGTTCACCCCTGAATTATTCTCAACTGATGGGACACTTACACATTATGTTTGTTTCTAGTTCAAATAACAATGGGTCATTGGATCTTAGCCCCTTGTTTTGATATTTTATAGAAAATTTCAATATAGAGAGTTTCAATTACACATTATGTTCTCTATTAATATTTTTGTTATTTTTGTTGGGTTAGATAATGAGACGTTGATGTGAAAGTAGTTAGGAATTTTTCAGCATCAGCATTCTCTATGATCAATTAATGTTATAGTAATAATAATATTCTCTTAGCTGGACAGTTCAGACTTCAGACTATATTAGCGTTCGGATGCACTACTGATTGATGAACTTATTTCAACTACTAGAAGCTTCTTGCTTCGATCGACATCTAATTTTTATCCTTTTTTTTTTTTAATCTCATTATCGATAAAGTTGCTTCATTTAGGGCGTCATCCTCATTTAGTTTTAGATTTTAGGTACATACTCTTGTATTTTGGACTTAAAGCCTAAAATCTATATGATTAATATATAGGTGCCTATCGATCCACAAGAGAAAAAAATATATTGAATGTACACTATTGACAATTTTATTCAGATATCTAGATATTAACATATGGTTAAGAGAAAACCTATATATATATTCACAGACATAATTGCTTACAAGTGTTTTCACTAAGACATCCCCTAAATAACTTATTCAAGAAATACATTATGAAACTCATTCCATGCATGCCACATTGTATTTCATGACTTGATTTCTTCCAAATGGTATGTGGCTGCTAAAGGAATTTCTGGTTGTTCATGTTGAATTGGAGCAACCTAACCCAAGAAATCCATTGATTAAAAACAAAAACAAAAAAAGAAAAACCAAAAGAAACCCGAACGAGGATGTTGGTAAAGAATAACATGATCCATGTTTTGTGAGCAAACTAAGCTCAATTTCGATATGCGTAGTTGCCAATAAACTAATAACATAGGGAAAGAAAATCTTTGGGAGAAAGGGGTTATGCTTCTCTCACTTTTGTAAAGATTATTTGAAATTAAGGACATCGATCAATGAAGGGCATTTGGTCTAGTGGTATGATTCTCGCTTAGGGTGCGAGAGGTCCCGAGTTCAATTCTCGGAATGCCCCCCACTCATGCCTTTTTTTTGTGTAAAAGTTTTCGATCTCACACTAGTATACCACCAAGTTTGAAGCCAAAAGCAATGCATATATATAGAGGCTCCTTTGAGAGGTCCCGAGTTCAATTCTCGGAATGCCCCCCTACTCATGCCTCTTTTTTTATAAAAGTTTTCAATCTCACACTAGTATACCACCAAGTTTTAAGCCAAAAGCAATGCATATATATAGAGGCTCCTTCTATTGAGAGATTTTTCAAATAATTTTATTTTATGAACTACTTATAAGTTATATTTGATATAGTATTTTAACGATCAAACTGTCTATCTTTTAGGTTTATATTCAATGATCATCTATCATTGTAAAAAATACACAAATCAAAAACCAATCACTATCAAACTATGATCAAATAACTAGAAAAACATAATATTTTCAATAAACACTTGAAATGGTAACTGTTTAATCAATAGTCGAATGATTTCATTTAACTTAATTTTTTACAAGAAAGAACGATCCTTTAATGAAGACCAACAAAATAAACTATTCCAATTATTAAACATAACGTGGAGTGAATCCGATGTATATATATATCTATAAGTGGGCTCTTACTTTTATTAGTTGCATGTTGGTTGTCTGTCAGATAAATAAAGTACTAGTAGTAGGATAACATGATGTACGTGAATCTTATCTCAGTCCTACTCATGAGACGACTAATGGATGCTACAAACGAAGGCGTGTCCTGATGCTCTGCTTGTGGCCTCCATTATTCTCAACACTACTCCACCACAAACTGTCAAACTAGCTACGAATTTCATTTCATCGATCTCTTGCTAAATATACCTTTAGTTCTCTAAGCAGCCAGTAACCTAAATTCTCCACTACTCCACGCAATTGATGCTTTGATTTCATTCCATATATACTATTCCCAATAGTTTTATAACTTCTCTCTTTTCAAATTGTAAGGTGGTGAGGTATTCATCATTTATTAGACTATTTTTGTTTAATAAAACATATTTTAAGCAATCTCATTTTGGTGAAACTTATAGCCCCAAATTCTCAATCTCATAATAAGGTCTTGTTTTTTTTATGGAAGGTGGGAGTTATATCCCATCGTGACTCATCCATGTCTTAAGAGGACCAACTGCGCTGAGTTACTTTGAAATGATATACATTTTTATCTCTCTCTGTGTCAAACATTGTAAAACCAACTTTTAACTATCTAGCAGAAAACACTTTTAGGCTTTCAAAAACATTACCATACAAAGCCCAACATAAGTGAAGACTCAATGTTGTTCAGTTTCAACTTCATAACAAGGCCCAGCGGATTTATACAATATAATGCAGTAATGAGTATGGCAATAATATTATTACTTGTGCAGAAAGGTATCTATAATAATTCCAAGTATCTTTATCTAAAAAGGAAGGTGCCAAGTAAAGGCCAGATGGAACCAGAAGAAGGGTCTTCAGTCAAGAAAGGTCGGCAACCAAACAAAGTTAGAAAGCAATCAGGATTCAGAACGAAACCAGATAAACATAAAACAAAGTTAACAAACAACGAAAGAAAGCAAAAGAATTTATGTGCTGCATGTGCTTGTCTGCTTCAGAGTTTCTACACGTGCATTACAATACACGTGGGTCCTACACGCTGGACTTTCCACACAGAGTACGTGGTCAAACTACCAAACTTTTTTTTTTCAATCCTAATCTTGTTTGGACCCACGAAAGATTCAATGGTCAAATGACCTCTTATTTTTTCGGTCAAAATAATTGTCGATTTATTTTTGGAAAAACGTTTTTTAATGAGGCTGTATCAGTATGACTTAATCCATGACGCGATCATTTAATATTTACGGTCTACGTTGTGTGTTTTATTTATTTTAAAAGATTGTAAATTATACTTGAAATAAAAATATATATCACTATATTATAAGTGGTTGTATTGTATGATGTCATACGCATAGCATGCATCACTGTCCTATTAGAAATTTCTCATATTTCCTGTCATTTCACTAAAAGGTAATTATAAGAGGTAAAATCTTAAAAATACACTATGACCTTTTTGTATCATATGTATTATTACATCTTTAAAG
>QANT01009124.1:0-16103 GCA_003254885.1 Purshia tridentata | reverse complement strand
TAACAAGTATATTAACAAACAATCATATTTGAAACAATATATATATATATATATATATATATATTTCATAACTTCTTACAGTTTACAAACATTTATGAGTCTATTTTTGAATTGATCGAACACCCTATACATAAACAAATTGGTATAAATCCTACAACTTCTCTCTCTCTCTCACTCTCTGTTGGATCCTTGAATTGGTTCCAGAGAGGAAGAAATTAAGTTATACATACAAAGCTTGAAAAATCACCACTATAGAAAACAATTATGGCTTTTGATCACTTCCATTTTCCAAGGTTCTAGAAATTAACCCATAAAAATCATGAGTTTGGTCTGATTCTGGGTTTGCTGACTTGGCATGTTGATCACTTGGAAGCTTAATTGGGTAGACCTGCAGACAGTCTTGCTCTCAAGTCCTTTCTCAAGATTTTGCCAGAAGGAGCTTTTGGGATTTTGTCCGTAAAGAAAACCCGAGCAATTCTCTTGTAGAACACCACCTGTAAATATAACATGTATCAACCATATGGTCACAAAAACTTTGCTTCAAAGAATTTAATCATCAATATGTCACACAACTAAGCAGACCCCAAGAATGTACTTGTCATAATTATGACCCCTACCCCTAGAAAGTACTTATATATATGATAATTATACACAACTTCATTTATTTCTAATAAATTATATTGATATACATCATTTTCTCAATAAAGTTGACACATCATCTTTTGAATGAAGCCTATCTTATAATTTATCCAATATTTCGGTGATGGAAACCCAAGGAACTGCCTAACAATATACATTTGTCTGAAAGTCAAAGGTTATGCATGTTAGCATCTAATAGTGAAGTATTTTACTATTAGATGACACTACTAAAATGGGCAATAGTTGCAATTAAAAGTAAACTTTTTGTTAAAATCAAGACATTTTAGTTTTTATTGTCCAATTGTCACATCTTTCTGTATAACTAATATTAATTCCTATTGTTCATTTTTGTTGTAGTGAAGACAAACATGTGACATAAGTTTATTTAATAACTCTTGACACGTGCAGAGCACGTGTCAATTGACATTTATATTGAGTAGTTTTTTATATATTAATATTATTTAATAAATTCTCACCACTCTTTTCACATTTCAAAGTAGTGGGGTCTTTTTTATTTTTAAATTTTTATTTTAATTCTTATATTTTACAATTATACCCTTATTTATTAGGTTGAATGAAGAATATTTTAATTTAGTGAAGTCTGTAACACCAAATTTCTTCCCTAGCATTATAACAGTAAAGATATATATATTTTCTTAATATATTCTTTTGCAATCAGTCCAGCTAGTTTTGTTCTCCAATTGCTAATTTTTGTTGTAGTCTAACCTTTCGGCCACTTGTAATCAACTAATTATTCATATTTAACAGGCCTGGCCCTGTGACACTGCAGTGTGGTCCAATTAGCTAGCTAGCTAGGTGTTCCCAATCCAATCCCAATTAAAACCAATCTTCCAATGTAATTAATGTAAGGGATTGATCGAATATATAAGCTATGTACCTGTTTTGAGATGTATTGCTTGATATCATCCTCGGAGATCTTGGAACCGTTTGATCTTACAACAAAAGCCACAGGAACTTCTCCTGCAGCCTCATCCTTCATCCTGAACCGTACACATGTTAACCAACTTATTAGAATATTTTCACTAATTATTAAAAAGATGATCGAAGAAGAAGATAATAAGTTAAAATAGTAATAAGGTAATATTATGTATATGGAGGGTGAGTATATATATACTTACGGAACAACAGCAGCATCAGAGAGGTTGGGATGGGAAATCAACATGGCTTCCAGCTCTGCGGGGGCCACTTGGAAACCTTTGTATTTGATGAGTTCTTTTAATCGGTCAACGATGAAGAGCTCATCATCATCGTCGATGTAGCCTATATCACCTGTGTGCAACCATCCCTCTTTATCTATGGTCCTCTCTGTTGCCTCTGGGTCATTAAGGTAACCTGCACCATCACCAATCAATTATTAAGCCCAGCCCACTTAAATTAATAATTATAATTAAAAGTGATTTATAGGCTGGTCCAATTTTTTCTCCTCTCTTATATTAATTAGACCTGGCAAACGGGTCGTGTAGAACGGGTTCGTGGGTTAACGGGTCGTGTACGCTTTTGCCAGGTCTAAAATACTTTAATACTTTTTTTATTTTTGACTAAAATCCAAAAATATTATCCAGACGTCAAAATTGGATCTATGTCTAATTATTCCTATAATCAAATAGTTAAACAACTTTGAATATCACTAATTTTAATAGGAATATTCTTTTTTTTTTTGGCCAAGTAATAGGAATATTCTTTGAAGAGTCAAAAAGAAGACCTCGTTATCCTCGATCATGCGTGTCAATATGAACAAAAATTATAAATTTCAAACTCACCGTTCGATCAATCGGTGGCAGTCTAATCATGTATTCAGAAAATAAATCATGTATTAATTCATTTCATAATTTACATTTTGTCTTATTCTGATGATTTCTGGTCCAAATGACCTTTGGACTTCCGTATAAGTAACAACCCTAGTCTTAATTTTTACAAGTAATGACCGAAAAAGACAGATCGAGACTTTAACCATAAATACCGGTCAATAAAAATCGGAAAAGTAGGAAATAAAATGCATGCAGATTCACTGGGGTTGTTGAGCCGAAAATGAAAATGTGGGTCGCTTGGTAAATAAGCTAAGTCTTTCGCATGGACCATGGACTTGGTCAAGAGGAAACAAAAGGAATTGCTTTGTCTTCACCAATATTTGTGACCAACCAAACGCACCTATTTTATAAATATTAGAATATAAAAATAGTTCTTTGTAGCTTTTGACTTTTTAAATTATAAACTACCAATTTTTTGTAGAATACTCAGTCATGCATTATGGAGATCTTAATGTATAGTGTAGCAGCTAGTTGCTTAATTAAAGTTTAATTCTATTTTATTTGCCAAACAATATTATATCTTCATCTATCTAATCGAATTAAACAGTACCTAACTAGCATTCGTGACAACTGACAAGAATACAAGATATATATTAAAGAAAAAATTAGAATTGGGTTAAAATATATTAGCTAGCTCATGATAGTTTTTTAATTAAATCCCCCAAATACAAAATAAATTTATGAAATTAAATAAAAACATTTGTAATAATTGAAATTGAGTAGTAACAAGGATGGTGGACAATATGTGTTTACCTTTCATAATTTGGCTGCCTCTGATGCAAATCTCTCCGGGTTGATTACGTGGAAGAGAAGCAGCAGTATCAGGGTCGACGATTTTCATCTCAGCATTTCTTACCACGGTCCCGCATGCACCTGATTTTATCTCGAATGGCTCCTTCGCAAATGCCAAGCACATTGACAATACAGGCCCTGCCTCTGTCATTCCATAACCCTGTACAAATTTGGAATAATATTATTTCATAATCCCTAGTTAATTAGGCTGCCCCTTTTGCCCTTATTCATGACTCCTTCAAATTTTAATTCTAAAAGCCTATATGTTTAAACTTGAAAGTACTCTTTGCGTGTCAAAGATGCAAACCAACTTTCAGAAAATGCAAAGTGCTTTCTTGTGAAATTTTGTTAAAACAGACCAATGTGCTTCTTTTACCTGGCCAAAAAATGGAAATCTAATGAGCAAAAGTGTTTCCTACAAAAGCTTTTTTAAACATTCCATAAATACTTTCATAATTATATATATGGACACCGATAAACTGGGAATTTAATGCTTTTTGTAACTTTGTGTTCCAGCAACACACTAAGTGAGAAATGAACATTTAATGCTTCTATTTGTCCTAATATCAATTTATACAAGCATTATCAGGTAAAATTGCACATACACAAGACACATGCTACATCAGTGGTTAATGACATGTAGAATTTGTAATTATAAGTTTATAAGCATGCTGTAAATAGTCCCAACAAAAAAAATTATCCATATTGTAAGTCAAACGTACTATGACATATTAGAACCAAATAGAAAGGTGTCAAATCAATAGGGTGACCAAATCGATTGGCCCCTAAGTAGATAGAGAGAGAGAGAGAGAGAGAGAGAGAGAAATTAGGGTGATAGGAAGAAAGGTTATATTAGTATATAATGTATATTTAACTTTCTTGGCCAAAAAAAAAATGTATATTTAACTTTAGTTTCTAAATTTATTATCAAATTTGTTTAAGGTTTAACGGTTATATTTATATTCCCATTATCTCTATTAATTAATAAAGTTAATCGACTTTATTTACAATGGGAAGCATTCCAAATTTTAATTCAAAACACTGTTGTTTATAAGCTGATTTTTCTTCTAATATGAAGAATGAAAAGATTTAAATTTGGAACATTTTATAATTTTAAAAAGTAAAATTTAGAAAAGCTAGTGAAAGAGATTGAAAAAAGAATAGGTCCCATCAAATGGGATGGTGGGTAAATTGGTAATTTAGCGCACTGAAAGAAAGTGGGGATGAGATGAGATCAAGGACTGAGGAGCTGGGGACAGATTAATAAAAAAAAAATGAAGACTCATAATAAATTACCTGTCCCAGTTTGGCATTAGGCAGCCTGGCTCTCACAGCATCCTCAAGCTCCTTCCCCATCGGCGCCGCCCCCGACATCACCGTCCGTATCGACGACAAGTCGTGCCGGTGCAGGTCCGGGCTCTTGGCAATGGCCAAAACTATCGGCGGCACGAACGGCGCGATCGTCACCTTATATTTCTCAACGAGCTCCAGCAACTTGCTGATCTCGAACTTCTGCATGATCAGAATCGCAGCCCCGACTCGGAGCCCGCAGAGGAACACCGAGTTGAGGGAGTAGATGTGGAACAGCGGCAGCACGCAGAGGATCACGTCCTCTGCGTGAAAGTACAGGTTCGGGTTTTCCCCGTCTACCTGCTGCGCCACGCTGGTCACTAAACCCTTGTGGGTTAACATAACTCCCTTGGGGAGCCCCGTAGTCCCGGACGAGTATGGCAGCGCCACGACATCATCCGGATTTATCTTGACAGCGGGGATGTCGTTCTCATCCGCCGCGGTCAGGTCAGAGAAATCCAGGACGGTGATATCATCGTCCTGTGAAGTTTCGTAGTGATCAATGCACATAATTTTGACGTCGTTTTGTCTGGCGAAGTCTTTCACTTTGTCCACGTAGGCAGCTTGGGTGATGATCAGCTTAGTTTTGGAGGCCGCGGCCTGCTTGGCCACCTCGGACGGGGTGTAGAAGGGGTTGGCGGTGGTGCTGACGGCGCCGACATACGACGCGCCGAGGAAAGCGAAGACGAATTGGGGGCAGTTCTGGAGGAGGAGCATGACGACGTCGTTTTGGTGAATGCCTATTTTGTCGAGCCCCGCCGCGACCTTGCGCGACGTGAGCTCGACCTCAGCGTACGTGTACGTGTCGCCGGTGTTGCCGTTGATTAAACAGGGGCGATCCCGGAATTGGGAGATGTTTTCGAAGCAGTAGGTGTGGAGGGGGAGGTGGTTCGGGATGTAAATGTCGGGGAGTTTGGACCGGAAGATGAATTGATCATTGTCTTGTTTGTACTCCATTATTGGTGTGTGTCTGGTTGAAGAGAAAGTGAGAGAAAGAGAAAAGGAAAATTAGGAGGAGTATTGGGTTGCTTTTAGCTCTCTCCCTGGTTTTTGGTTTGAGTTTTGGTTGGAGTAATATACAAGTAGGTGGTGATGGTAGAGGGCTTTGGAGGGAGCTGGTGAAATGGACTTGCTTGGTATTATAACATTTGTCAGGGGCAGAACATGACCAATGTTGTCCAGTTGCAAACATTACCAACCCTTTCGATCACATGGCGGTCACGACAACACTTAACACGACCAACCACCCAACCCTATCCCAATGGGATCATTCTCTTAATGGATACAATTATTGTTTCTTTCTTATAATCAGCACACAATCATGTAAACGTGGCATTCAATGAGTGGCTGGGTGGGAAGGTGCTTGTGATTTGGGTTGTAGAGGGCATGGGCTGTGATGAAAATTGGGGGTTGGTGAGGGACGTTTGGAGGGTAGGAAGTAAATGAAAATGGTTGTGTGGGAGACACGTAGGATTGGAAGCCTCCATTGGGTGCCACGTAGGAGGTTTCACCTAACACAGAGACAGAGAAAGAGTTTACCCGTCGTCCACTGGTTGGTAAGTCTAGTAAACGATACCATTCACCTACTACAATTGCTTATGTGGGATAAAAGGCCGCGTCCGAGTGACGTCGTACTGGCGTCACTCACTCGATAACTCATGCACATTTGTTTTTGCATTGGATTTTACTATTCCTAATTTAGTAATTTGATTGATCCAATTTATTTTGTAATCTAAAGAATAGTCCACTTTTTGCCAACTACGAGTTGGACTTGCTGGTTTAAGAGATATGAAATTAATTTGGAGGATTTGGTTTAGCTCTTTGGACCATGCCTTTCATATTTGGTTACCAAATTTCCAGTCCACAATTTATTAAATTAATAAATTATCATCCATGGCTTCTACCCATATATTGTTTTAACTGCAAGACATGTGAGTATTTAAGATCATATGAGTATTTAGCTATCCAAAAAAGATTTTGATTCCCTTTTTTTTCAATCTTAATTGTGTAATACATATTAAAATAAGAAAATAAGAATATAAAATAGAGGAGTGCAAGTGTACAAAATAAAAATATAAAAATCGCTACCCTAAAAAAATTATCTAACTCATATTTAAAAAAAGTATTACGCATCCATTTTATCACAAAGAATTGATCTTGTTTTTTGTCACAAGCAGAACATCTGAATCCTTAAAAAATATCCAATAATACTTGATATATCATATTAGAAATGTGATATCAGTTTGATATATCTATTAGAGTAGTAGTATCAATGTGGTACCGTACATAAAAAGAGAAACTACAACTATAAACAATCAAAATAATTTAATATTTACGTTGCTTGAAATAAAAAAAGTCATGGGTTCACAACTTATGAAAGACATATAATCAAGCTTAATTTATTAGAAGATATTTTAGATTCAAAACTCATGGACTATAGTTGATTAATAAAAAAACCACAATATTGCAGGTCTTGCTTTCCTGATATGGGTTCTTCGATTGCCTGCTATACACCAATGTTTGAAATTTCTTTAATATTTAAAATAATTATCCTCTATTGAAACCCCTTAATGATCTCTCTCTTCTCTTCTAAGAAAAAAGAAATCTTTTTAAGAGCGTTCTAACTTATTCAATGCTCTTTTAAGTTGGCATAAATTTATTTAAACTCTTCCTCCAAATTAAATAATGAATCAAGTTGTTCTACCTAAAGTTGAAATAGTAGGAGTGTATACTTATAATCACGAATTTGGATTCACTCGTATAATTTAAGGATTCATATATTTGATTCACACTTAACAAGTTTTAAGCATCCATTTTATATTTTACTCCCTATTATTGATTTTGCTGGGTGGGGTGCTAGAAGTATAACCTATAACATTTAAATAATATTTTCAGGTGGCAAAACTACTTCTAAGGACAAAGTTATTACACGCTTCAACAGCATATATTCTATGTTTTCCTCCAAAGTAGTATACCCATCAGCCAAATTTTCCATAACTATATATAGGGAATGAGAACTTGTATATTAAGTATTGTTTTATATGTGAATTGGGATTCATATGTGCTAATTAGTCGAGGATAAAAACTCTTTCTTTATACACTTGGGCTCAAAATCACCTCGTTTGTAGTAATTAAAAAAGAAGTATTGTTTTATATATGCATATATGAGTCTACTTTGAAATCCATTCATTTTATTTGCAAATAAAATACCAATATATACACAGCACATTATTTGAGATTTAATTTAAAATACAAAATTAAGATCCCCTAGCATTTTCTAGATAGATATTTCTTCTTAAAACATGGTCAAGTGATAAAAATGAAAAACAAAAAAAGAACAACGGACAAAGGTTGTCAATTCGATTAAGTTTAATCAATACTTAATCGTTAATTCAACTGGCCTTTGTATTACCTATAAAGAAGACCAGATCTCCCAAGTTGATCGATTTTGAATAAACAAGTTTAATATCATGATCATGAGTACGATGCTTTGCAAATGATAATGTTGTTTGAGGTATTAATCTAATATTAAACAGGCCAGGTATGTACTATGTAGTCTGCAGATCAGTTAGTTCTTGGAAAATGAGTTTTGTCATTGGGGTATAATTAATCCAAATATTAAACAGGTTAATTAATTAATTAGTTTTGGATTAGTTCAGCATGCAAATCCGGCAGTCTTGAACAAACAGACACATATGCATCAAGAGTCTGGCGTTTTTAGAGCTTCAACTCACTCATGCATTGCTGAATTGGCTCCAAGTCAGGCTTGGTAGCTACTCATTAGCTAGCCCAGCAATTTAAGGGACATATTAGCTCCAGTTGTCATCATCATCTGCACCCCCATATTGTACGACCAAATTTAACATCTAATTAACACAGACGTAGCAATCTCACCTACCCACCATCTTGCATTTCATGAATTTTGCTAAATTCTCATCATGTTGACGTGCACTTTGTAAATTAAGTGGCTTCTTCCCAAGTAATTGATCGTTTCGTGGATACATTTTTCCTAAACATAAAGCAGGTGGAAAATTTCTTACTACTATTAAAAAACAGGCCTAATGTCACCGCACATAGGCCGGCATGGCTTTTAAGTTTTAATGCACTTTGGATGCGATTTCCTCTTTTGCCCTTTGAGTTGAAAAAATGTAAATTTAATGTTATCAATTAATGTCATATTTCAAGATATTATCATTTTTCATTTCGGTAATTAATGATGTTTGACTTAAAAATTTAATATTTTCATTTCTAATATTTTTTTTCAAATTCCAAACCTTATATATTTTATGCATGTTGTCCAAGTTAGTGTTTTACGTGAATATTTGAAGCTTTACAAATGGCATTTACGTTATTCACACGACCTTCATTCTCACTTGTTCTTTACGTTAACAATTTTTTCAAGTTTCATAGAGCGTTTTTTGCAATGTTTTTCAAATTTTCATTCATCCTTAATTACAGGTAAGTAACATGTTATTTTGCTTTAGTTGTGTTTGTAGTTTCTTCAATCTTCTTCTTCTTTGATCTTCTTTTTCTCTAATTTTTCTTCATCTTCCATCCTTCTTCATCATCTTCGATCTTCTTCTCTTTTTCAACACCCCTTCATAATTGTAGTTATTATTTTTGTTCCATATTTTTCTACCTAAGTAAAAGGTAATGAAACCATTGGTATATATATATACTGTGTTCATTTTTTGTCATCTATATTATATAACATAGCTGTTTCTTTGAGACACTTTATCAAGCACATTCCTCTCGAGCAGTTGGGTAATTAACCCTCTTGAAAGGGTTGTAGAATTGCCTCCTTAATCTTAAAAGCACATTACCCCTGATTTTAAGGTACAAAATCAAGAACTTAGAAGTAAACACTCAAAATCCATGAGAAAATATTTAAATTCTATGGGCCGGGATAAATTGGTCCCATTACTCCTTACTAGATTTGTCAATGTGAGCGCATGGAAAATTGTGTTTTGCAAACCTCAATCTGATAGATTTAAACATCTTTACCAGAGAGCAAATTTTTTTCCAAAATGTTAAACAGGTTAATTAGATTTGGATTAATTAAGCCTGCTATAGCTAGATGTAGGATTAAACAAACACACACATATATATATCCATCACAAGTCTGACATAATAATCCTATGCATTGTTTAATTGGCTCATATATTCACATTGTGAAAAAATAAAAAGTGAATGAATAAAACTCCAAAATACACCAACTTCTCAGATAAGTCAGCCCAGCTAGCTAACTAGCCATTAGTTAGGTAGCCAAGCATGGAAAGGGTCAAGCCAATTTATGATCGTCATCAGCTCCCCCATACTGTAGGACCAAACTTGACTATCCAATTAACACAAACGTATATATAGCAATCTCACCTACCCTCCTGTTGCAATTTCTTGAGGGTACGTAAAATATATTTTTGATCTCTGTGTTTTGAGTGGAAAGTACATTTGGTCTTTATGGTTTCAATTTTTCTAACTTGATCCTTGTATTTTATATTTTTTGCAATCTTGGGACATATACATCTAACATGAAAATTTTATTCAAATCGAAACTAATAACATGTATAAACTAATAAATTTTACTCAAAAGTGACAGAAAATTATGTATACAACCTTGAATTTTTTATTTTTAAACAAAAATTTAAAGAAATCACAAATTTAAAGTTTAAATCCATAAAAAAATTTGAGATCCCCCCAATTTCTTTAGCAAATAAACACGAAAATAAAAATAAAAATTAATTTTAGGAAGCCTATAATCAAGATGGTATGTCAATCCCTCAACAAATTTTCCTTGAAAACAAGTGAGTAATTTATTCCCAAATTGAAGATTTTAAGTTGGGAATTTTTAAACATACCCAACAAATTTCTTTTTTTACCCAATTTCTTAATTTATCCAAACATCACTTTTTCTAAATTAACATTTTCTCATTTTACCCCACTCAAATTACTATCACAACCTTCTCTTTTCTTTTACCCAACTGATTCCCATACCCAAACCCAGTCCCTCTCTCTCCTCCCCGCTGGCAGCACCACCCTCCCTCTCTCTTCTCCACTGCACCACCCTTCTCTCTTTCTCCCCTCCCCGCAGCACCGACCTTCCTCTCCTCCTCGCAGAACCACCCTCCTTTCTCTCTTCCCGCGCAGCACCACCCTCCCTCTCTCTCTTCTCCTGCAGCACCACCCTCCCTCTCTCCTCCCCTCCAAACAGCAACCAACTAAAAAAAAAATTTGCAGGTTCGACGGATAGATCAAGTAGGACAGAACCCACCTCTTCGCTGCACCACCCTTGCCGAATGAACCCACCGGTTTTGGCACAGTGGCATGGTCAGGCATTGGGGGCTTCTTGGCTATGCGAGCTTGGCATGGTGGTGAGCGCAGCTGGGAGGAGAGAGAGACGAGGACAGGATACAGAGAAGAGAAGAGAGAGATAGGAGAGGAGAATGGTGCTGGGAGGATGGTGCTGCGCGCGGTGGTGTTGCACACAGTGGTGCTGCGTATGGTGGTGCTGCTCGCTGTGCAGAGAAGAGGACAAAGAGAGGGAGGATGGTGTTGTGGATAGGAGAGAGAGAGAGAGAGAGAGAGAAGGCAGTGCTTGCCAGGAGGAAAGATGAGCCGAAGAGGGGAGAGAGAAGCCGGAGAGATGGGGAAGGAAGAAAGAGAGGGTAGTGAGGTGCACGGGATGAGAGTTTAGAGAGTTGGGTATGGTTTTTTTTTTTTTTTATTCATTGTCCTTAATAGTTATTTTATGATGGGATAAAATAGTCTATTCATGTATAAAATATATATTGGGTAAAAAAAGAAAATTGTTGGATATATTTAAAATTTCCCTTTTAAGTTTTGTTAAAATTGCAAACAACATAAATCAAAGTGACCAAATTGAAAACATTGAAACCACAGGGACTAAATGTGATTTTGAGCCGAAACAGAGGGGCAATAAAAGTATTTTAACCTTTCTTGAGTACACTTTGCTCAGTTTTCATCATGTTTCAGGAGCACTTAGTAAACAGTGGCTTGATCCCAAGTTGATCATTTCTTGGACGGATATTTCCGACATATGAGATAGCGAGGACCATGCTTATCTCGAACCCACGTGAAGCTCCCCATTTCACAAAAGCTAGCATGTTTTTTCTTTTTCCAAATATTAATTAATATTTTACTTATTTAGAATAAAAAAATTAACAAAGACATGCTTTTTATGAAAAGAGATTGGAGGAATTCGAGTTTTTCCATACCCTTGTTGAATTGTGGTTGGGTTGGTTGTTGGTATAGAAGTGTTTTCTACAAGTATTATAGAAAGTTATTTCAATTTTAGAGGAGGTTTTGTCAAATTTTCAATAAGATTTCCTTGGTATTGGATCACACAGGATCACTTCGAATTCTCGAGTAGTTTTTGGGGATAGTCTTGTCAATTTAGTATCAGAGTATTAAGTTTGAATTTCTGTAGACTTAAGATATATTATGTGACATCTAGTGTACATAAATGGTTTTTTCTAGTAACAAGTACAAATATGCCTTTTCAATGTGGCCAACCTCAAAAAAGTATGTGGGTAAGTTTTGGGGTATAGACTTATAGTAAATTGATTAACGTTAAGTTATGAGATTATTGCCACACTTTCGTTAGAATTTAGTTCATTATAAGGACAATGTAAATTTGAGAAGCATGACTTGGATTTATGCGCAATATTGGATGTCTTGAACTGGGGAGGAGTTAGTCAAATATTAAAGACATTGTCAAGGTTCAAAGGTGGACATGGCCAGTACATTTTTTTAACACTTTTGAATTGACTGAGAATGGCTTGTTTTAATTACATTGATGGCGAGTGAAATGGGTACAAGCTTCAAAATCTTGTTATAAAAATTATATTTGTGTGCTTAAGACTAGATATAGAGAATTAAGGGAATTTATGAGCTGATGAGCATATGAGTTTATAAGCTTTAAGGGAATTTATAATTTACCTGTTGAAATATAAAGGGGTTGAGTGGAACGTCTAACGTTGACATATGCACATTTGATCTTCATTGATCCGATCCTATTTACATATTTAGTTATTTATTTATAGGAAATAACATTGAGGCTCTAGACGATCTGGAAGAGGATCGAAACTAAATTTCCACAATGGGTGGACTTTGAATTTAAAATGGTTTAAGATTTCTAATTGATATTATTCTATTTAATCATTTGAGAAATTAATTCTAGTTTTATTATGTTTGAGATTTATATATATGTGAATGTTTTGAATTTGGTTTAAATATGAACTCATTGTAAAGTTGGATTTTTATTGTTAATGCATTAGTTTGAGAATATTATGGATTTATAGTCATTTAGCTTGGCATGCACTTGGATTCATCAGATTTATTTGAGACCTTGATCTGGGAACTTTAGGATTGTATTCAAGAAGAGAATTTATAAGTAATTATGGTTTTGGCATAACACTTTTGGAAGTCTTGATATGTTTACGTGCATGGAAATAGTTTGATTCACGAAGTGTGCATGAGTTTGGGAATCATTAACTTATGAAATTTGATCTGAGTTATGAAAATGAGGTTTGAGATGCATTGCGTGATTTTCATAAGGAAGGTTTATGGAAATTCCCCTTGTATGTACACTAGATTAATTAAACAATTTTTTTTTCTTACCTTTTCACTAAGTCAGTTATCTCCGACATCGATTTGATTATCCATCACCCAAAAACAGTATAATCAAAGAAATAATTAATGATAAGAGAAAATGAGAGAAAAGTTAGAGTTTATGGAGTTAGAAAGTTGTAAGGAGGTGTGTGTGTAAGGAAGAGTGGGTGGAGTAGATTTATTTTCTTTTTTGGAATTAAGTCCTTAAAGGTTATTTTGAAAAGAATAAATTTACATTATCTTTTTTAGTAAAATAAGAGTGACAAAATAAAACAGAGCATAGAAATATAACCACTGTTAATTGTTCATCAACAATATTTTATTCAGCTTTTACCAATAGGGTTTGATCGTGATTGAATTTTATTATATCTACCGTAACCCTGAGTTAGTTCAATGTGTATTGATTGGCTGATTTCAGCACGCTCAATTCAATATATTGTTATTGAAATTAATTTTTTATTTTGGACGACGTTATTGATATTGATTGGAATTTAAAATTTTATTGGCATATACATATGGGCTCGTTAATGTGTTATTTGGGAGTGCGTTGGATTGTATTGAACCATATTAAATGTGTTAAATTATAATCAATTGGATTGTATTTATTGTAGGAAGTTTTTAAAGTTATTTAATATATACAAGTTAAACAACAAATGTTTTTCTCTATGTATGGGAGTATGATATAACATAATATATTTAATTATGTATTTTCAAACAATGAATCTCAAGGGTAGATTAGGTTGATCTTTGTTTGAATATATGATCTAGATATACAATAGATATATATATATATATATTTGCGAATGTTCGACATAGTATTGATAAAACGTTGACGTAGTGTCAAGATGTGCTACAGTCAGTTCAAATGTGCTATAATCAGTTTATGTGCTCGCATCGGCATTGTGTCCACGCTTTTAATTGAGTTATTGCTAATTTGCTAAAGGACTAGATTTCTAGCAGGGTTTTTGTTTTTCCTTTAATTATACGCGCTGCTAATATGTATTACAAATTCACCATTATTTGCTCACACATTTTTAAATTTACAATACACAACTAAAGTTAAAACAAAAGGTTAAGCTTTCTTAACGCATAAAAGAATCGAATGCCATCCTTTTCATTATTTGTTTTTAAAAAGAGATTCTATTTCTAGAGGCATGCATGTGAACCACAACTTTGTGCCTAAAAACTCTCTTACGTGTATATATACGAGTACAATGTTCTCTGTTTTGATTCCATTCCGCAGGAAGGTTCCAATGGAATCCAATCGCAAAATCAAACTCATCTGACGCATGATTCAATTAACCAACACTATCATGTGCATATATTATTCAATTTATTCTACTTCAAAATCATGGCATACTATAGAAAATATATATATATATATACACACTAGATTAATCGTAATGGGTACGTACCTTGTCGTTAGGTGATATTGCAACTTGTTCTAATGATATTTCATATTGAGATATAAATTAGTTGAATCAAGTCGAGTCAACAAGATGCTCAAACTTAATCGATTTAAATCTATTGAGCTCAAGTTTGGCTAAACGTCGAACCAACCTTGACCAATGTACTCAGGCTTGACATGAATACTTCTTTCATAAACGCTTGAGTTTGGTAGAGCTTGATATATTTAATTATTTGTACGAGTCAAGCTCGATCAAAATATCTTTTGAAGTTATATTAAAGCACAAATTTTTTATTTTTTTTTAAATTTAGATTGTTTCTTTTACAAGTCATACTCAAACCAAGTCACAAGCGATACAAAGTTACAAACCAGGCTATATCGAACCAACAGTTATTGTTTACGTAACTTTAGTATTAAACCAAATTAAATGTTGTATCTTTAAAAGTGGTATGCTGGGGAACAGGGCTGGTGTTGTGTGGGAATGGGATGGGACTGGATGAGGAGAGTGGAGGAAAGGCCGGGTAGGGGAGGGACAGTTGGGGAGAGGGGGAATTATCCCTAAAAATTGGTCATGTGCTTAGCATATGATCTATTTTAACAGATGTTATNATATGATCTATTTTAACAGATGTTATAACAGAGTTGATGAAAAATTCTTGACTAAACTATAAGTAAAAGTGGAGTCCTCAATTGAAATATTTTAAATGTCACATCCTCAACTGTAAAAAGGTGTTAATGTCACGTTATTTTGCTAAAATTTTCTCTATCTTAATAATGTAAATAATTGAACAAGTGTACCAAAATTTAAATAATTGAAACCACCGTCACACTATCGCAAAAATTTGGTACATGTAGCATTCTCTATCAACAAGACCCAAATTTTTTGTTTTGTTTTGTTTTTGTGAACAAACAAAGCCCAAATGCTTGGAAACAACTGTAACAACAATAGGAACACCAAATTCATTTTGAATTATTATTGTAGGTTTTTGACAATTTCAAAGTCAAACGATTCCTTTGGCATTAGTTTTTAATTGTTGGTTCTAGAAAGTCAAGATTCTTGCCAGCTGGGTGGGTCCATGAAATTTAGCACCATATATACACGTCACAATTTACCACAATCAGCTGACTTCAATGAAAGTCGTCGTACTTCAGCGTTTCTTAGAGCAACATCCTTCCACAATATTTTATCATTACAAATTTGAGGAGATTAATAAGATTCTAACTGCAAAAAAAATAAAATAATAATAATGAGATTCTACCTGCAAACCTTCTAGTGCAATGATGCACATTCCGATAGGTCAACACAAATTAACTCCTAAAATAAAAATACAATAACATAAAAGTTTCAATATGATTTTTTCTTTTCTTTTTTGGGTTGGGGAGATTTTTTATTTATTAAAATTTAGATTAAATACTACTTACTAGTGAGGTTGTAGGTTAGGAGATGAAAGATTCAA
>QANT01009123.1:0-16420 GCA_003254885.1 Purshia tridentata | reverse complement strand
TTTCTCCAAGAAGACCTGCAAAAGCACACTTCTAACCACTGCAGCTCCTCTACCACAACCAAAGGGTCTCCGACCCAAATTTCAAAAACCAATTATTTAAATATTTAAAAGATTATCAGAGGTGGCTACAGGATTCAATAAGAAACTGAGTTATACAAGGGCAACTAAGTGTCTACAAGATTTACAAGCTGACTAGATTGCCTCGATGTCTTTGGCTCGACCGTTCCACCGCTACAACCTGGGGGGAAAATTTAAAATAACAAACAAAGATAAAACTAGTGAGATAAACTCAGTGAGTGGACGTAATTCAAAATAAGCATTATTTTCAAGTCTCCTTAAGATATCACAAACCCTCTTTGAAATCCCCCAGTTTTAAAACATTTTGTAAAAATCCACTGGTGACTATAAGTAAATCAATATCTTAAAATCCACTTTGAGATTTTCTGGGAAAAATAAATAAAACTAATCAAGCTGACAACATCAAATCAGAACTGAAATTTTATACCCTTTAAATCATTTTTATGAAACTGATATAATAATAAAAATGCTCACCCAACAGTTACCCACTGAACCTGCCGTACATGCGCAGGGCCCATAACCTACCGTACGCATGCAGGGCCACTAATCCTGCCGTACATGTGCAGAGCCAGGGTCTGTCATACACATGCAAGGCCAATATACCTGCCATACATGCACGCAGGGCCACCCCCAAAGGGCTAGGCATCCCGACACACAGCCCAAAGCCTATGTATGTGCCGTGATGGGTCCCAAAGACCTATGCAATCTGATAATCTGAAGAGCACTGCAAAGGGTGGTTTGAAAACCATTTCTCGTAAATCTCTTTTCACCCATAAAATCATGTAACCTTTCCAATACTGGGAAATCATTAGACCAACAACCATAAAATCTTTTTCAATAACCAAACCTTTAATATTTCAAGATACGAGTAAACCACATACATTTACTTGAGAAATCAAAACGTTCCAAGATTTAACGACTCAAATAAATCATCATGAAAAATAATTCCCAAGCATATCAAATCTATTTCCATGCATTAATCCACAAACCATGTTCAAGAACCAAATAATATTTCTCAATTAATAAAACTCAATTAAAACTCAAAATATAAATATGAATTAAATCATGAAATTCATAAAGAATTTATAAACAAAGTTTAGGAAACGAAGTCCACTCACAGAGATAGCTTAGCTTTAGTCTCCGACTGGATCGTCTCTGGACTCGAGAGTGTCGCCTAATACGAGAATGACAAGACGTTAGAATACTAATCAATTCAAGGTCGTAAAAACGCAAATGCACATTCTAGGCCTTACGCTGCACAAATCTATATTTAACTATAACCCAACTCATTTTCCGTCTTGACTCAAACCTGATGCCACTAGCCTATTTTTTTTATTCGGTAAATTTCCCCCAATTAACCTCCATTCTACCTAACTTGATCGAGGGTCGTCCGGGTGTCGTTTCGACAACCCATAAGTGCCCAATTTCACCCCAAACTCACCATTTCTCTAATTTCCTTCAAACTAACAATTCTAAACCTCAATAGATCGTTCCTAAAGGTGAAAATCATGCCCAATTTCAATTAAATCACCATGACCACCTTAGATTTCTAGAAATCCCGAAATGGGCATAAGCACCAACAATCAAACTTCCAATTTCCTCGAAATTTCCCCAAATTTCTCGTTCCAATTTTCGATTATGTGTTCCTAATGACGGAAATTACCTAAAACACCTAACAATTTGTATTAATTTTAAACACCCATGCTAAACCCGAAAATGGCCTCAAACACCCAAATTCAATCTCTCACAATTTCTCAAAATTGAACCACCAAATTAGAGGGGAAGGAAAACCCATGGAAGGAGGAAGAAAACTCACCAAGAACCTGGGCCAATCGTGGCCAGAAACAGCCGAAATCGGTGGAGGAAGCTCGTGGCAAGGCTGAGCTTTCCGTGCTCCTCGCTGCCCGTGGGAGCGACGGCTGGAGAGGAAGGTGGCTGGGGGGCTGGCCGGCGACTGGAGACGCAGCTGGTGGGGTTGGGTCGACTGGAAAGTGACCAAGGTGGCTAAGTGGTCGAGTGGGTCGCGCACAGGGGAGAAAGAGAGATCGAAAGAAAGAAGAGAGAGGGCTGGGGGCGACGGGAGGAGAGGCTGGGTTGTTGGCCTGCGGCTGGGGGGCGTTGCCTGTGGGTCTAGGTGGCCGGTTGTGGAGGTGGCGTAGGGGAGAGGAGAAGAGAAGAAGTAACGAGCTGGGGGGGTCGCTGTGGCTTCTGCGCGTGGTGGGGAAAGAAATAAGAGAGAGAGAGAGATTTCCAGAAAATTCTAGAAATCAAAATCCATTTCTCCTAATTTACAAGTTTGCCCCTCCCTTTAAACCTCCGTATTTCTCAAACCGTAACTCCAAACGACGCATGCTACGTGTCTACGGACTCGTGAAGTCGAGCTCTACGTAACCATGCCAAACTCAACTCTAAAATTCGGGTAATTTAAAAAGTCAACTTTGGGTCTCTTTTCACGTTCATAACTTTCTATCCGTGGCTCTAAACAACCCATACCGCGTGTAAATGAACTCGTGAGCTCAAGACCTTCCTAACGGACCAAAGGTCAAAGCTAAAATTTTACTAGAACCAAAAGTCAACGTTGGGCCCTATTAACATTCACTTAGGAAGGTACGGGTCGTACAATCTCCCCCCGTTAGAAAATTTCATCCTCGAAATTTTTCACACGTGGTGGTAATCTAGTTCTCAAGTTCCCTAATTTCTTCCTTTGCTCTTCTCAGACTACGGGCCACCACGCTTCCGCTGTGCTAGTCTAATTAACCCAACTTAAATATAATCAGATATTCTACTCAAACCTCCCTTAGTGTTCTTTTTCCTAGAACACTGTTTCCCCCAAAACTATTGCTTAGAATCTTACTAAATTCTCCAATTGACCTCAAATTGTACTTAAACTTCGCTATTAAAAACAATACAAATCTACGTGAAACTTAACACTTAACAAAATACAGGTCTTCCACTCAAAATAAAACACATACCCAAAATGACGTCTTGAGAAACTGATGCTCGCTGCTGGGTCATGGTAATGACTCTGCTTGAAGCTCTAGAACGTCCTCTTTGTTGTCTACCGCCTCTAACGGAGTAGCTAGACTGAGCGCCACTGCTACTTGTACCATCTCCACTCTGCGTCGCTCCGTGGCTATGACCTTGAACCCCGAAGGTTTCTTTCGTACGTACAACTGATCCAAAAGCTTCACCTTCTCCATGGTACAACATCGGACAGTCCTTCCTATAGTGCCCCATCTGCCCACAATGGAAGCATCCTTTCGTAGTACCTATTAGGCAAGGCCCTTCATGGCGCCTGTCACAAGTCTCACAAACTGGGTACCTATGAGCACCAACTCTAGGGAATCATTGTCTTTCTGAGAAATCCGAGGTACTAACACTACCAGAAATGGATTGATCTCCAATTTGATGACTATGTCCTGAACCTTCCCCACCACCCACATCACGTTGGTAACCTCGGAATCCACCACTTCCCGAAGAACTAGAACTGAAACTACCCTTTTTGGATGGTCCTTGACTAGGACTACCTACTATTGAGCTGCACTAGACGTTCCTTGCTTGGGGGCACTAGTACAAAAACATCGATATACATCAGTGCAAAACTGATGTATAATCATCTTTTCAATCGATGTCTCCAGGGGCAATTTTAAATGTACCTTTTTAGTCATCAGTTTTCCACTGGTGTCTAATATATATTTTAATATCGTATTTATTTTTGATCTGATATTAAAGATAAACTAAATACACCAGTTTGCATACATTATACATCCATTTTTGACTTTTTCACTGATATGAATACCTATATTACACATCAGTTTTGATATAAAACTGATATGAAAATTGTCTATGGTATCATTATTTTTGCATTGACTGATATCTTTAATGTTTTTCTCACAAAAAATAGTGATATGTGAATTATGGTATACATCAGTTTAATTGATAGACAAGTGATATAATTGATAATGCTACTTTAGTACCTAAGCTAAAACCTGCTGGCAATTTCAAAAGACCCAATTGCTTGCAATTTCACAATACCCAAATGCTTACAAATTAAAAAGATCAATTTCTCATAAATGTAATCATCCATACAATATCCAAATGAAATTACTAATTAATTAGTCAAATTCACCCAAAAGGGATTGCAAAATTTGAACTAGCTAGCACATTTACTTAAGCTATCCTATTTCTTCTTTTCAAGCACCTAGTATTCAAAAACCTGCCACAAACTAGAGCAAAATATAGGCATGGTAGCAGCACTTGGTCTATATTCCCATTCCAAAAAAATGGCATGGTAGCAACACTTCAAGAAAAATCTGCCCAGGTTTGTAAGAACAAGCATTGTCCCACCTGCCCAAAGAGTTGGTCAATCGGCTCGATCAGTGATAGTTTTTGTGTGCCCATTTTATATCGAATGCCTTTTTGGTATGTTCTATATTATTTAAGAATTTTGATTACTTTTTTTTTTCTGATTATTTGTGAAATGTATATGCACTAACACAATTGAAATTTGTCTCATATATGACAGAGAAAGTTTGCCGCCAACAAAAGGAACCAGATTGCCACTAGGAAGATGGAGCATCATGGTGGAGTGACAACCTTCTCAGACTGGATGCAAGAGTGATGAATAGTACGCTATTATTTTATTTAAGTCATGTAAATATATTGTTTAGCTGGGTATTTGACGATAATAATTTTTTTTCCAGGCCAGATCGCAGTTCTCGGAAATTGACAACTACCCTCACAATTATTTTTCGATGTGTGTTGTTACCCTCAAACTTCTTAACTCAACTATGCATGTCATGGTGACAGGAGTTGTAAATGTCGAAGAACAACACTAGCTCAAATGGCTGCAGCTATTGCCAAGTTAACAAAGACCATTGAAAAGAAAGACATGAAGATTGCCTCACTCATATAACAAATTAGAGGCACAACATACTGAAAAGTCAAACCAAGGTCCAAACGATCATCAAAATGAGCCACCTCATGGATCCCCCCCCCCCCCCCAACCAAAAGGAGAAATCAAAGGCCAATTTCACCTCCGTGGCTTTGTTGTCTTTTCAACAACTTCAAGATATGATCACAGACACCATCAGAGCTCAATATGGTGGTCCTTCAAAGGATTCCCTTACATACTCCAAGCCATACATCAAGAGGTTGGACTACATGCGCATGCCAATAGGTTACCAACCCCTAAAGTTTCTACAATTCGACGGAAAAGGTAGCCCCAAACAACACAGTGCCTATTTCATTGAAACATGCAATAATGCTAGCACAGAGGTTAACCACCTTGTGAAACAGGTCATTTGTTCTCTTTGAGGAGTCGCATTCAACTAGTACACAGACTTAGAGCCTGACTCCATTAATGGCTGGGGGCAATCGGTGGAAGAATTCCTGAATCACTACTTCAACACTCTCTGCACAGTAAGCATGTTAGAGCTTACAAACACAAAGCAGAAAAGGGATGAGCTAGTTGTTAATTACATCAACCATTGGCATGCACTATCTCGATTGCAAAGATCAACTCTCCAAATTGTTAGCAGTGGAATATGCACTGAGGTTTGTTGTACATCCTCTAAGGGATCAAACCTCACACCTTTGAAAAACTATCCACTCAAGCTCATGACATGGAGCTGAGCATCGCTAGCCATGGTGAAAAAAATGAATCATTTGGTGACCATCAAACTGAAGAATCCATGACTGTCAGTACTGCCCCTTTTAAAATCGCACTGCAAAGCAAGAAGAAAGGATTCAAGAAAGTTGAGCCAAGTCGAGGCCGAGAAAAAAGGCGACTCACTTTGAAAGAAATGGAGGAAAAGAACTATCCTTTTACAGACTCTGATGTCGCAAACATGGTCAAAGACTTGGTCCAAAAAAAGTTGATCAAGTTTCCGACATATAAACACCCTGAAGAGACGGATTGAATCAACGACCCAAAATACTACAAGTACCACTGCATCATTAGTCACCCTGTGGCAAAGCAAGGTAAAATACAGCTAGATGAGGTGATGGAGTCAAACCATGCTACTATCACTTCTGGACCTTTCAAGCTAGTACCTTTGATTGTATCCCCAAAAAAATCATCATTTCAACCATTGGGGGCAAGTTCAAGGATCCTTCGAGTAAGGTCACATGAAGATGTTCAAAGTTTAATCTAAAGACAAAACAACTCAAGTGGTGATGTACTTGAAATTGATTCATCCAACAAAGATGATGAAAGATGGATGGTGGTCACTTGAACCAAATATCGAAAAAAGTTCATGCTTCACCTACAAGTTTTTCAGTCAATGAAAAAAAGGCTCAATAAAACCTCTTGCCAACATCCCAAAAGGCATGGTAAAAAGAAGTCTGCAAATAAAAGTGAGTTGGCTCAAAAAGGCCACTCACACCAATCACAGTACTAGAGTATTCCGCACAAAGGTTTCTTCAAAAATGAGCTGGTGAGAACGTCATTCTACAAATTTCATGGGGTGAATTCTTACCACCCTGCTTGAACAAAACCACCAAATGTTCCTTGCTTGCATAAGTTGAAACTGCACAAGGCACTAAACGTTCTTCATCCGTATGAGCCTAAACTATGAGCAACTTTAAATCCACCAAGCACTCCTCGTCTGCATGTAACGACCCGCACTTTCCTAAGTAATTTTTAAATGGGGCCCAAAGTTGACTTTTGAATCAAGTGGGATTTTAATTTTGACCTTGGGTCCGTTAGGAAGATCCCGAGCTCACGGGTTCGTCGACACGCGACATGTCTCGGTTAGAGCTACGGTTAGAAAGTTAGGAACATGATAAGAGACTCAAAGGTTGACTTTTTAAATTACTCGAATTTTAGATTTGACTTTGAAATGGTTGTGTAGAGCTCAACTCCACGAGTTCATAGCCATGTAGCATGCGTCGTTTGGAGAAATACGGAGGTTTAAAGTGAGGGGCAAACTTATAATTATGATGAAGTGGCATTTAATATTCCAGAAATTTCTGGAACCTTCCTCTCTCTCTCTTTTTCTTCCCTCTCCTTCCCCACGTGCAAACAGCACCTCCCCAGCCTGTGAACTTCCCTCCTCCCTCTCCTCTTGCGCGCGACCACCCAGCCTTTTCCGGCCACCTAGACCCACCGGTGACGTCCCCAGCAGCTGGCTAGCGATTTCAGCCCCCCTCCTGCTGCCCCCAGCCCTCTCTCTTCTCTCTCCCGAGCTGTCTTCCTCCTCCCTGCGTGCGAGTGTGCTGCTGCCATCGAGCCTGACCCAACTCCGGTGACACTAGAAGACGGGACTGGTCGAGAATCACTCCCCAGCCGCCGACCATCCTTCCCTGAGCTCCCCCACACAGGTCAACCCCTTTCCAACGAGAAACCACGCCGGAAAACACCCAGCCTGCCGCCCCTGTTTCTCGCAGATTCCGGCTAGCTCCGGCCTCCAATTACCTTAATTTCAGGTGGGTTTTTCTCCTCCTTCTATGGGTTTTCTTTTCCCCCTAAATTGGTTGTTCAATTTTAAGAAATTCTGGAAGATGGAAGTTGGGATTTAACACCCATTTCGGGTCCCCTTAGAAAACTGATTTTTGGGTGGTATTTTGAGGTTGGTTTGGGCAATAATCACTCCTAGGAACTATCAATTGAAGGTTAGATTGAGGAATTTTAAGGAATTTTGAGGTGGAACTAGACACCTATTGAATTTCGAAACGACACTCGAACGATCCTCAGTCGAGTTATGTAGTAGTGGAAGGTATTTGGGGAAATTTACCGGATAAAAATGAGTTAGTGGTAGTGGATTATGAGTCGAGAAAGAAAAATAAGTGGGTTTGTGATTTAAATATAGAATTGTGGGGGGAAATGCCTAGGACGGGCACTTTTGTTTGTACGACCCTGAATTGATTAGTATTCTAATATCTTGTCATTTTCATGTTAAGCGACACCCCAAGACCAAAGCTAGGCTCTCTCTGTGAGTGGACTTTGATTTTATTAAAGTTTATTGAATTTCAAATGTAATTTATGCTTTGAGCTAGTGGTGAATTTTGGTTATTGCAATTGATTTTGGGAACTCAATTATTCTTGAATAAGTTTGAAGGGTTGATTTTACTTATTAGTTTATGGTAATTATTGGTTCTTTGAAAAAGGATTAAATGTTTTTATTATTTTCATGATACATCATTTAGCCATTGGATCTTGAAAAAGTATTTGATTTTGTAATTTAGCGTATGTAGTTTTATTTGTGCATAGTGGATTTGAATGACTGGTGGTTTGGGTTATTAAAAGATATTTATGAACGTTGGTTATTGTTTTTAAAGTTTGGGAAATGTTAAATATTTGTATCTTGGGAAAGAATTTCTAAAGTTTATGGTTTTAAACCACCCTATTCAATATCTCTCCAGGTTATCAGATTGTATAGGTCTTTGGGACCCATCACGGCACACATGTAGGCTTTGGGCCATGTTTTGGGATGCCTTACCCTTTGAGGGTGACCATGCGTACTGCACATATGGCAGTTTATTGGCTCTGCATGGGTATGACAGATTATGGCTCTGCACATGTACGGCAGGTTATTGGCCCTACATGCGTATAGCAGGTTGTGGGCCCTGCGCATGTACGGCAAGTTTGGTAGGTAACTGTTTGGATGGAAGTTTTTATTATTATATCAGTTTTATAAGAAGGTTTTCAATGGAGATAAACTTTCAATTCTGATTTGATATTTGTCAGCTTGACTAGTTGTATTGATTTTCAAAAAAATAGCAAAATGTAATTTAAAATACTAATTTACAGAGTTCTCAGTGGATTTTATGAAATGCTTTAAAACTGGGGGATTGCAAAGAGTGGTTGAGAGGTCTTAGATGAAACATGATTTTAAACGCTTATTTTTGGTTTTTGTCCACTCACTGGGTTGTCTCACTTCCTACTTTTGTGGTGTTTTTAAATTTTTCCCCCAGGTTGTAGCAGTGGAGTGGTCGAGCCAAAGACGTCGAGGCAATTTAGTGAATTTGTGAAATTTGTAGGCGCTTAGTTACCCTTGTAAATTTTATTTCTTTGGTTAATGTTGTAGTGTAGCTCTGATAATCTGGTTGGATACTTTAATGGTTGGCCAAACTGGTTTGGGTCAGAGACCTTTTGTTGTGGTAGAGGTGTTGAGTGTTTAGAAGTGCTTTTGCAGGTCTTTTTGGAAAGGGTTAGTCCAATTTCAGGGGAGGTTCTGTCGAAATTTTGGTAGGATTTTCCTTAATATTAGATTCTCGCAGGATCACTTCGAGTTCTAGGGTGGAATTCAGGGTTGGTCCTGTCATGCATGAGCCGAAACTGCGAATGACACCAAATTCAATCAAATTGCTCTAGGCCCCCATGAGCTTAAACTGTGTATGGCACCAACTCACCACGTCATGACTTGATCTCTTCTTTTGGAGAGTACGTAGGTAGCTTGGAAAGTCACTCTCAGTTTAGTCACATCACCTGCAAAAATAGAGATTGTTAATTCATATCTTGACTTTGTTCAACACTAAATTGGAATCCCCACTTACTCCATTTAAAGTCTATATGGTCCATTTATCATACATGAAATCTACTTGATTGACTTGCCACACTTGATTCGTTTGACCCACTAGCTTTGTTAGTTCTACTTATGCTCTTGGTGAATCTGTTAAAAAAAAANAAAAAAAAAAAAAAAAAAAAGGGTCTGAGGCAACTGTTCTGCAAAATCATCAAGTAGAGTAGATTTCACACTCAGGATTTTCCGCCAAGTCAGCAAAGTCACGTGTAAAGTCCTAGTGTACAAACACCTACGAAGACGACAGTTTAGCACGATCTTAACACTCGAGTTTTCCGCCAAGTCACCAAAGTGACGTGTAAAGTACAATTGTACAAAGATATATGAAGTTGAGGATAGCTTAGAATGATCTTCGGATGGAGATCTTGACACTCGGGGTTTTCTGCCAAGTCAGTGAAGTGACGTGTAAAATCCCCAAGTGTAAAAAGACCTATAAGGACAATGATTCGACGTGATCTTAGGATGGATCCAAACACTTGGGGTTTTCTGCCAAGTGAGCAAAATGACATGTAAAGCCCAAGTGTACAAGGATTGTTGAAAGCAATGGTATGACATAACTCACTAGTAAAACTTAGTTGAGGTTTTCCGCCAAGTTTGCAAAGTGATGTGTAAAGCCTAAGCATGTGAGAATTTACTTATGACTGTCAAAATACTTGCTCTTTGTCGGATAATTTATTCAACTTACCAAAAAAATATATATCTAAAATAAAATAAAATAAAAGAATGCTTGCAATATGTCAGCATCACTCTCTCTTCCCAAAAGTTGTCAATTATGTAATCAACGTTTGTGGCTTTGTGTGATGACGTTGCTTCCACAAGCCGTAGCTTGACTTGTGTTTTTTTTTTAATTTTTCTAAACTTTCTCAAGTTTTGACCCCATCATTCTTCGAAGACCTGCATGGAATCCATGTATATGATATAGCATATCAATATATCATATAAATATGTGCAGTGGAAGAAGGCAATGTGCTCCAAAGTCTAGTGACCTTGATATTGATCCGAAAGTCTCTAAAGATATTGCTTTGGTTATATCCATATAAGTTAAATCAAAACTTGCATCATCTTTGAGTCGAATGGTGGTACAATCAAATGGACCTTATAGCTATCAAAAAATGATGGCTCTTAATCGTTCTTCCCAGTATATGTTGAGATTGATCTCCATGATGGCAAGGGAAGATGCACTGCACCATGTCGTGCGGCTTCATGTCTTCTCTCTTAGGATATTAAAGGTGCAGCCAGTTACAAAAAAAAATTGGAATGGAGGGTGGCTTCTTCCTTGTCTATCCACCTGATCGATGATGCTTTGATTTACCTGCAAGTGAAGAAAAAAATAAATAAATAAATAAAGAAGAAGAAGACGAAGAAGAAAGGAGTTCTCTTAATCACAGCATTGAGTGATGGTTTCTAAAACCAGCAGCCGACTAATGTCTTGCAACATCGTCTCATCTCCCTGATATCTTACAAAGGAACAAAGTAGAGTCATGAAGCGGTTGTCGTCGAGTGTGCGCTAGTCTTGATTGGCTTGTTGGATCTGCCAAATTTGACAACGACGATACCAGCACTAGTGAACCACCTCCTTCCTCACCACCCGCCGCTGTCGCATCACGTTGGACCTAAGCCGCTTCATAGCTGTTGCGTTGCGTCTCCCACCGTAGGCCAAGTTCACTGCTACTCCACCGCCCCGCTGCACCTCGATCGCTGTAGCCACCGACACTGTCGAGGAGACCACGCATGCCTATAAACACGCGGAGTTCACCTCCATCAAATTCCAAAACAAAGGTAGGGGCACTGCTGCTGGAAGCCGTCGCAGAAGCCGCTGCTCTCTGCCGTCGCAGATGCTGATGTTCTCGTCCGTCAAGGATGCTACTTATGACTAAGACATATTACAGAGCCCTTCTTTATAGAGTGCAGTCCAAAAATTATCTAATTGAGCTCCAGCATTTAGGCAATAACAAAAAAAGAATTTAATGCTACAAGGCATGTCAATATTTTACTGATGTCTAATAAGCCCAATTTGATTGCATCATTACGACATGGTATTATAAAAGATTAGGCAATTCAAAAAAAATCTTCAAGAGTTTTCATGATTTTATTGAGTAAGAGAGGGGTTTGATGGAGAGCAGTATGATCAAGGAAGTTAATTGGCATCAAGTCCATAGCCCAAATCTTTAAAACAAAAAAAAAGAAAACGAGCAAGTCCTAATTGAAGCTGCCATTATTTTCCAAAAGTTATTCATTCAAAGAAGCTGGGAGCACCCCAAAGGAAAAAAAAAAGGGTTATTCATTGCTTATGGCTACAAAAAGAAATTTGTTATCAGGAATGACTTTCAAGTCACATCTTCTACATGCTACAAGCACAAATCTATGACGCACCTTGAAGTAGGGGCATTTGTAGACACTGAAATTTTAGTGAAATAAAATCTGTCAAATTTAAAAATTTGATTATTGACTAGTTAAGGATGATTGTTGCAAGGTTGTGGATCCAGCATAAAATACACGTGGCGCGCGACTCATCAAATATGACATATGTCGACATCTTAGAAGCCCATCAATCAAATCAAGTCAAAGACTAAATTAAGAAATAAATTGTTCTTATTTAACTTATTATTTAAATTAATGACAATGATTGGCCAAATCTTCTCAATCAATGACAATGCTTTAATCATAAATTAAATTAAATTAATTAGCTTATTTAAAATCAAAAATTCTGAACTAGGAATTTCACTCTCGCTTATAAATACAAGCCATGATTCAGAAGAAGGGGGAGAAAAATCCTCCAAAGCTTTGGCAAGATTCAGACAAACTCTTGGGCCAAAGAAAAGAACAGTCAAAGACTCAAAAGTTCTTCATCAAGCTCGTCAAGGATCAACAAGCACAATACACATGTGCTGATTCTTTCACCATCAAAGCCGAAGAACCATTTCCATGTGACATATCTCGTGGCCAAAGATTGATCAAGATCAAGCCTCGACGGCCCTTGATCAAATCTCACCTTCAAATCTTAACCACTCAAGAAGACTTGAAGATTCAACCATTTGATTCAAGAATAGGTGTTCATCACTGACAGGACCCTCCCCGAATTCCACCCTGGAACTCGGAGTGATCTCGCGGGCATCCAATATCAAGGAAAATCCTACCGAAATTTCGGCAGAACCTCCCCTGAAATTGGACGAACCCTTTCTCCATGAAGACCTGCAAAAACACTTCGAAGCATCACAGCTCCTCTACCACAACTAAAGGGTCTCCGACCCAATTTTCGAAACCCATCAATTTCCTTTTTCACTAAATTACAAAGCGGTGCTACAAACTTTACGATAGAAAATAAAATAAAAAGAGAACGAATTTCCTACTGCTTCACAACTTTATAAATATGCCTCGACGTCTTTGGCTCGACCGTTCCACTGCTACAACCTGGGGGGAAAATTAAAACGACAAAGGTAAACTTTACTATAGAAAATAAAATACAAAGAGAACAAATTCCTACGGCTTCACAACTTTATAATAGTGCCTCGACGTCTTTGGCTCGACCGTTCCACCGCTACAACCTGGGGGGAAAATTAAAACGACAAAGGAGAAAACTAATAAGATAACTCAGTGAGTGGACATAAACCAAAATAAGCATTTATAAACTTTTACTCTCAAGTTTCTTAGAATTTCGCAAACCTTCCTTGAAATCCCCCAGTTTTAAAATCACTTTCATAAAATCCACTGGTGCCTTTATACAAAATAGTATTTTAAAATCCATTTCGAGATTATTTGAAAATCATTAAAACTAATCAAACTGACAAATATGAAATCCGAAATGAAAGTTCATAACCTTTGAAAACTTGCTTACGAAATTAATATAACGATGAACATGCTCACCCAAACAGTTATCCACCGAACCTGCCGTACATGCGCAGGGCCCACGACCTGCCGTACACATGCAGGGCCAATAGCCTGCCGTACATGCGCAGGGCTCACAACCTGCCATACGCATGCAGGGCCAATAATCCTACCATACATGTGCAGAGCCATAGTCTGTCATACACATGCAGGGCCAATATACCTGCCGTACGTGCACACAGGGCCCCCCCCAAAGGGCAAGGCATCCCGACACACGGCCCAAAGCCTATATGTGTGCCATGATGGGTCCCAAAGACCTATATAATCTGAAAATCTGAAGGGTACTGCAAAGGGGTGGTTTGAAAATCCTTTTCCCATAAATCTCTTTTCGCCCATAAAAACATATAAACTTTCTAATATTGTGAAATCATTATAAAATCCCCTTTTCGATAAACAAACCCGTAATATTTCACGATACGAATAACTACATATGTTTACTTTGAGAAATCATAATGTTTCCAAGTACGTCAAATCCATTTCCATACTCAAGAATCGAATAATATTTCTCGATTAATAAACTCAATTAAAACTCAAATATAAATACGAATTAAATCATAAAAATTCATAAGAAATTTATAAACAAAGTTTAGGGAATGAAGTCCACTAACAGAGATAGCCTAGCTTTGGTCTCCGGCTGGATCGTCTCTAGGTTCGGGAACGTCGCCTAACACGAGAACGACAAGACGTTAGAATACTATCCTAATTAATAACTAAAACTAGAAAGTGTGAGTTCTAGGCCTTTCGCTCCATAATCCTAAATTCAAACTATAAACCAACTTATTTTCCGTCTCGACTCAAAACCCATGCCACTAGCTTATTTTTACACGGTAATTTTCCCCAATAATCTCCATTCCACCTAACTTGACCAATGATCGTCCGGGTGTCGTTTCGACAACCCATAAGCACCCAATTCGTCCCAAACTCACCATTTCTCCGATTTCCTTCAAACTAACCATTCTAAACCACAATTGAAGGTTTCTAAGTTTGGAAATTATTTAAAACTACAGCAATTTATCACTCAAAATCAAAGGTTCCAAAGAATTCAACGTGGTTTCCAAACCCCAACTTCCAAGTTTCTAATTTCCCACAATAATTCATCAATCCAAGTTCCAGTCACTCCAAATCCATCCTTAACCCCACATCTACACCAAAACAACCATCAATTCCCCTAAACATGGCCAAATCCGAAATGGGCATAAACACCAATAATCAAACTTCCAATTTCCTCAATAATTTCCTAAATTTCTCGTTCCAAACTTCGATTATATGTTCCAAATGGCGGAAATTACCTAAAACACCTAACAATTTGATTCAATTTCAAACACCCATGTTAAACCCGAAAATGGCCACAAATCCCAAAATTCAATCTTCCACCATTTCTCAAAATTGAACCACCAAACAATAAGGGAAAGGAAGCCCACGAGGAGGGGAGAAAAACCCACCTAAAATCGAGGAAATTGACGCCGAAATTTGGCCGGAATTTGAGGAGAGGACCGGCGGTTTTGGGGAGTTTTCCGGGCTGATTTCTTGTTGGAACGTGGCTGGCCGGCGTGGGGAAGCTTGGGGAGAGACGGTCGGCAGTTGGGGAGGTGGTTCTCGGCTGGCTCGTCGCTTGATGTCGCCGGAAATGGCTGGAGCTGGAAGCTCCAGTCGCGCGCAGGGGGGGAAGAGAAATCGGGAGAGAGAGAGGAAGGGGCTTGGGCTAGCTGGAGGAGCGGCTGGGGAGGCTCGTCGGCGGCTGGAGGTGTCGCCGAAGGGGGGCTGGGTCGGCCAGAATGGCTGGACGGTGCGCACAGGGGAGAGGAGAAGGTAAGTCACGGGCTGGGGGTCTGGGCGAGAAATAAAGGGGGGAGAGAGAGAGAGAGAATTCTAGAATTTTCTGGAATTCTAAAAGTCATTTTGCTCAAAATTACAAGTTTGCCCCTCCCTTTACACCTCCGTATTTCCCAAACCGTAGCTCCAAATGATGCATGCTACGTGTCTACAAACACGTGTCTACGAGCTCTACGCAACCATGTCAAAGTCAACTCTAAACTCCAAATAATTTAAAAAGTCAACCTTGAGATCTTTAATCACGTTCATAACTTTTTAACCGTAACTCTAAATCACCCATGCTGCATGTCAATGAACTCGTGAGCTCAAGACCTTGCTAATGGACCCAAAGTCAAAACTAAAATCTTGCTAGATCCAAAAGTCAACGTTGGGCCCTATTATAATATACTTAAAAGGTACGGGTCGTTACAGAAAAACCTACCTAAGGACGAGTATATGCTATTTGGAGCAAAGAAAGAACCCGCAAAATTAGATATGGTGAAAGGTACATTCATAGTTTTCAATTCTTGGGCTAAAATATTGTTTGATTCTGGTGCTACAAATTCTTTCATATCTAAGTCATTTGCATCCATCCTTGGGTTAGAATATGAATTCATAAATCTTCCATTAAGAGTTGGATGTTAGGATGTGTTAGAAAAATCGTTAAAATATGTAGAACTTGCGTGATAAAAATAGCTGGTCATAAAATATCCTTCGATTTAATGATAATGGATATGTTTGATATGATGTCATCCTCAGAATGGATTGGCTCACACTATACCAAGTTGTTATTGACTGTAGAAGAAAAATAGTAACAATAAGTACACTGGAGGGATATACATTTAAATTTTTCAGAGAAAGAGAAATGCATTCTAGATTAATTGTTAATTTAAAAGCTGATGACTATGTTATACATTTAAATTTTTCAGAGAAAGAGAAATGCATTCTAGATTAATTGTTAATTTAAAAGCTGATGACTATGTGAGCTCAATTGCTAACCTCAAGACTGTAAAAGAAGACGGTTCGCAAATTGAGTTTATCTTAGTAGTGTGAGAATACGAAGATGTATTTCCAGATCATTTGCCCGAATTACCACCTAAAAGAGAAATAGAGTTGTAAGA
>QANT01009121.1:0-18873 GCA_003254885.1 Purshia tridentata | reverse complement strand
ATCCTAAACCTTAATTAACCCATAGTATAATATATTTAATTCTAAAGTATCAACCCTTAATAATTGGGAGATTGTGGTTTGGAATTTTGGACAATTTGGGGTTTATTTATACTTTATACTTATTAAATTATAGTTTTAAGTGTATAAATAATGTTTAGGGAAGGGCTTAGACCCTTAATAATTGGCATGTTGGGGTTTGGAAAATTGGGAATTGGGAGATTGACTAATTTAGTAATTGGGGTTTAAAATTTTCAATTACCAAAATGTTATTATTGGTAAGATCTTAGTTATAAAATATTATTTGAGATTGGGGTTTGGTCATAAAATATTATTTGAAATTTTTAATTACCAAAATATAACTATATATTTTGTAATATATGATATATTTAGTTATAAAATTAAATAAATTGTTATAGAAATTAAAATTTGGGCCAAATTCGGGCTTTGGGTCGGACTTTGAGCGGCCTAAGAGGGCCGAACTTCAGGTGGGCTTTGGGCGGGCCTAAGAGGGCTGAGCTTTGGGCAGACCTAAGCGGGCTGAGCTTAGGGCGGACTTTGGGCTTCAAGGGGATGGCCCAAGGCCCACCCAAGAGACTTTCGAGCCGGGCCGGGCTGGCCCAATTTTCGAGCCTAATCAGGCTTCAGGCCTTGGGCTTTTTGGTGAGGCCTAATATCGTCCTAAGAGTGAATTAATGCATTGTGTTCATCCCTTTTTTTTAATTGTTGTCAAAATCTCTTTTAGCCTTACCAAACTCTTAGACATATTGAGCAATAATGATCTCGTCTCTGACGATAATCTACCAGCAAATGAATGACTTTGAAAGTTCCTTATTGATGCCTGGTTATGCACTCCAACAACCACCATCAACATCCAATCATCACTAGTCATCTACACTTTTTTGATCCCACATGCCTTTTATTCTCATCTTTTATGTCTATTTTAGGAGGTCACCCAGTATATTGTCCACACCTCTCACATCCCAATGTAACTCTGGGTTTTTTATTACATTTTCCACCTGTATCGGATTTTAATATTACAATAGCAAAACCATTCATCTTCCCAATTTCAAGAGCCCACTGCTCTTGAATATCTATGTATGTGAACAACAATTTTAGATTAATTAGTGCATAAACATGCAAGCGTAAGTAAATCAATTACTAATTTTATTTAAACTTACCTCATCAAGAGTAAATTCACTAGTGTAGTCAATTATAAATTCAAAAGGTTCATTATCCAAATAAAATCACAAATCAATCACAAATTTATTTGCAGTGAAAAGTTCATTGATGAATCATCTTCCATATGTTTAAATCATATAATTAGAGTAGCATTTTGCTTTTTTTCTTGAGACAACCCATAAAGAAGCAAGATCAATTTTCAATTACATGTTGAAAAGAACAAAAAAGACACAACAATTCATCCAATTAACCAATCGCAAAATCTAACTAAATAATAATAGAGTTATATATATATATATGGCTGACAAAGCAATTATACATGGAAGTATTGCTTTGGCATGTAACAACTTATATTAATCTATGTATCAAGTTGTGAATGTTGATTTTAATTTCCTGGAGAGTACTTGGAGAGTGCTTTTAAATCCTCAAAAGCTTCTCTCATCCTCTGTAGTGTTGTTAACACTTTCTTTTGTAAGGAATTATTATGTTTAGTTTCAGATTATACATGGAGGCTGAAAGAATTGAAAGCATCTCATAGAAAAAAATAAAATTTATTCACCTTTTCACTAGATGAATTCTCTCCGAAGTCAATTTGATTGTCCATCACCAAAAAACAATATAATTATAATATGAGAAAAAAGAAATAATTTAGGATTTATAAAGTTTAAGTTGCTGGAAAGAGGTGGGTGAATTGGAAGGGGTGGGTAAAATACATATATATATATATTTTAAACAAGTCTTTAAAGGTCATTTTATAAAAGAATAAATTCAAAATTTTTTATATTACAGGTGAAAAAATAGGATAAGAAGGTGAAAATATAACTATTTTATTTTATGCAAGTTATTTTTTTATTTTTACAATGAAAGTGAATGATTTGTGGGGATGTAGATAGGATTTTGCAGAATCACGTATATTTTAGTATTCTCGTATATTTGTCCTTTTAACTTATTTATTTATTATTTTATTTTTTCATCATATATTACTGTTGTGACGTGGAAATTTATTTCCAACAGCCGTCCTTTTAAAACACTGACAATATCGGCAACATGAGTCGAGCGTCCATCATCCATGACCCAAGTTGGCCAGCAAGTGCTGTATTGCCGTCTCACAAAGTGGATACAGCGAATGAAACAATTATTTATGGAGGGCTGGAGCGTCATCACACTAATTAAACTGGTGGCCGCGAACAGCGAACAGTTAACGCCTCCTACTTGTTTGCCTCCTGTACTCCACCACTGGCGGTGGTCCCCTCCTACTCGTTTGCCTCCACGTAACCCAAAACAACAAGGGCGGCTATTGAGACCGGGGCCCACATGACGCAATAAGTGTTTCCATTGGTCCTGGAAAGAGTGGAACTACGTCAGCACGCACTCCGTCGCAGAGTAGTTTTCCCGCATCACCACCAGTACAACTATAAATACCCAAAGCCCCTGAGCTGTAGAGTTGGAGATTGGAGTTGAGCAAAGTGAAAATGAAAGACTTGTAGAGCCTCGAGCTTCGGTTTAGAAGGAGAACACTAGAATTTGCTCTGTTTTGCTGCGACTTCGAAGCTAGACCCATCGGACTAGGGTTGTTTTCTTGCTCAATTTTGTCAATTATACTTTTCTGTACATTTTGCTTATCGTATGTGAAATTTCGAGCTCTATTTCTGTTGCCGTTGTTCTCTGAAATGTGATTTTCGATTTTTTTTTTTTTGGTTTTGTTGGTAGTGTCACTCTCTGTTTGATCAGATTAATTGAAAGTTGTAGTAATGGTGGTGCTTATCTGTGTAAAATGTGATTTCTTAGCTTGTTTTCTCGTGCGGAATTTTTTGGATGTTACTTTCAAAAAAATGATAATGGAATTGTATGAATATTACAAAAAAATTTAGATTTTGACTAGTGAAGTATAGTTGCCATCCATGGTAAGTTCATGAATAATCAGTACCACTTTGTCAATTACGAGTGCTGTTTAATTTTATATTGGGTTTATTTGAGTTAAAGGTCCTTCACATTGAGAAAAAATACATATTAAATAAGGTATAACTCAGTTTTTTTCCCTTTTTCTTTTTGGGGGGTTTGCTTTCAGGTTTTCTGCGTTTGTGACTTCTTTTATGGTTGGAACAATGCAAATTTCTGTAAATTCATCGGACCAGGTCTGTGAAAACGGAACTCAGCATGTTGAACTACTTCCTGCGACCAATGATGCCCATGGAGGAGTTATTGTAGACATGAAGGAAGCTATGAACCCTCAGGCCTTTCTTACTTTGCTTAGGGCTTCAATCTCACGGTGGAGGCAAGAGGTGCTATTATCTATTTCATTTTTTATTGGATATGAACTTGTTCCATTAGATGATCTTGGTTTAAAATTAATAGTTGATTTCTTATTTGACTCTATGATATGTTTGCTAAGTTTTTATACCAAGATTGTTTGAGTAATTCTAATTGGGGTTATTGCCTTTTGATTTATGCCTTAGTTTCAGCACTTATTAATTTACTATACATCTAGTGATACATGTCATTATGTATTGGTTTTGAGTTGCTGATGCAAGGATTGCAAATCATAATTTTAGGGATGTGATTAGGGATTTAAGATTTGGTTTTGGATTAGCTTTTAAAAGTTGGCTAGAATGTAACTCTTTTGAGATATGACATGAATTATGAAATATAGGATCCTACTGCTCCCTTATTGTTCTTCTCTCTCTCTCTCTCTCTCTCTCTCTCTCTCTCTCTCTCTCTATGCTCTCCATGTTGTTTCTGGATTAATTTGTTATCAGAATCCAGCTTTGATCCTTTGCTTCTGCATTTTCTAAGTTGCTACCAACTTTTCAAAATCAAGAATTTGATCTGCTGTTGTATTTGCAATCTTTCAGTCACTTGCAACTTTTCAAAATCGAACCATGCCTTACTTTCGATGTTGGCAAAAACCTAGCACTATCATGCCCCTTGTCCAGTTTATTGAAAGCACCTATCATCAACGTAAGCCATTTAATTCATACACAAGCTAGATGTTCCCCACATGTCAACAAACACACATAAGACTTGTTCATAATTCACCAGTCATGGGCGTATCCTAGCATATTGAGTCAAATTGAGTGGACTCAATTTGTTTCCATCCGAGTTGTAGTGAGTTAATCAGTTTTTACTTTAGTTTGATCAAAGTGGCTTTCACCTAAGTTGTAATTGAGCTTATCGATTCATCTTGAGTTTGTTCGAGTTACAAGCAAGTTTGCTCGAGATTTCTTCGAGCCACAATTGCATTGATTGATTTTGTCTGAGTTTGGTTGAGTTACAAGAGAGTCCGCATGCTTTTGGATGAGTTATCATTGATTTCAACGGGTTTTCCAAGTCCTGGCCATTCTACCCATTAGAATATAACTGCACAACATTGACCAAACCTCTGCTGAAGTTTTTAATCTGAAATTTTTTTCTCCCATTCTGCATCATCATGAAGAGCTTAAAGGAAACTTTGAAAAATTACAGGTGTGGATAAATCAATAGCCAAGGATAACTTAAAATTTTTGTTGGAATGAGAATCATATGATGTAGGCACCAAGCAGGGGAAGGAAAATTATCAAGTGCACAAAACATATAAGGAATCTTTTGTGGAAGAGGAAAACACTAAGGTAGAATTCGTGCTATTTAATGTGTCTGTCAAGGAAAGGTTCATAATTATTGATTTTACAGTTAAAGAGCAATTGAATTGTATGGATGGAAAGAATTCTTTGTTGATCTTTCCAGTTGCTACTTTTATAGTCATGGAGAAATTGGTTGAAAGTTGTAAATGCTCGTACTGCAATGTTACAAACTTGAGATCAAGATTTTTAAACCAGTGGGGAATAATGGAGAATTAAGGAAATTCTAATTTCAGGGATTTGATTGGGGAAGTTAATTTGGTTGGTGATTTTAATCTGAGTTGAATTTGGATTAGCTTCTATAAATTAGCTAGAATGTAAGTCTTTGGAGATAGAGTTGACTTGAAAAAATATTGATGCTTGTTGCCTCTTTGTTGGTTCTGCTTCACGTTATAGTAAGAATATGAAGTACTTTGATACGTTTTAATTATGGTAAATATGATATGTTACATCATATCATAAAATAATTATATGTTACTCATTTCAGTTGTAGTCTTTTCATCTTTTTGTGAGAGGAATCCAAAGGGTTTGTATGGTTCGACCAAATGGCTTTGAATTTTGGAGAAATTGCTCATTGTCAAAATTTCACATTGGTTTGCAACCAGCTTTTAAAAAATCCTTAGGTGTTGACTTAAAGCCAAGTCATATCCTAAGAAATGCATTGGGGTTGATTAATACAACTGACGTAGTTGTAGGAGATAAAATGTATAGATCCTTCTTTTAGTACAACCTAGTATCACTTAGTATATGATATTTATGCCAGCTGTTTGACATGTATTTATGTTTTTGTCCATCTACTTTTATATGTAGGTATGTATTTATGTCTGTGTATGTTTGTGATTAATGAATTTGGAAACAGTCTTTACTTTATTGTTGTGGATATTTAGATTTTTTCTTTCCTCTTTGCATTAATTTTTCATGTTGGATATTTTACAGGGCAAGAAGGGCGTTTGGATAAAACTGCCCAGTGAACTTGTAAATCTTGTTGAAACTGTAGTTAAGGTAATGACTCTGCAGTACTATATATTTTGCAGCTAATTATCTTCATGCACGTTTTGTTAATTTCAACCGACCAGCTTGATTTTGAATTGTGTTCAGGGGTACAAAAGGGAATGTGACTACATGAGGAACTAGCAGGCTGTCCACTTATTTTGCATGCACTGTGTCCAATCTGTCATATGTCATATATGCATTGATTTATAAAATCTATGAAAAGTACTGTCATTGTATTATTTTCACATAATTTGCTTAGGTTTTTTTTACTTTGTTGTGACTGTTTATTGCAAAAACAATATTTTAGTGTCTCATTAAATAAAATATAAAAATTAGGAGCTATGTGCCTACTTAGAGCCTGGAATGGTCTGTGAACCGATACACTGAGCATTATAGATTTTAACTTGAACAAACTAAATTTCGACAAAGAATCAATTATCTTTTTTCTATTTTTTCTTGAAAAAAATGAATCATGGAGTCAAGGTTGTTGGCACTGTAGATTTTAAATTAAAGAAACTAAATTTCAGCAAAGAATCAATTCTCTTTTTTCTTGAAAAAAGTATATCATGGAGTTATGGTACTACACTGTACACATGATTCAATGATAGCTTTATGTCATGTTCCTGTTCATTGATGTTGATAAATCTATTGTCTTGACTTACATCTCTTATGTTGTTGGCAGGAGGGTTTTTGGTACCATCATGCTGAACCACATTACCTCATGCTTGTTTATTGGATTCCTGAAACTACTAATACTATACCTGCAAATGCTTCACACCGAGTTGGTGTTGGTGCTATTGTTTTGAATGATAAAAGAGAGGTACTCCTTATCTACTATTGCTTAGTCGTTTGGATAAAAGTGAAACACTGAGTTCTTAAATTTCTGTGATTTTTAAATCTTCTTGTTTGATACTGGATTCTTCTTTGTGCTTAAAAATAGATGCATAAAGTAACTTATAGGAATGGTTTGTATGGTCATCTTTATGTCAATGTTTGACATTAAGATAATGGGCTTTATCCTATAGTGTGAAGCAACTTGATCAGATCCTTGCACTGTAGCGGTAGTTCAAATTAGTTCTCTCTCTCACTCACTCGATATCAAATAAATTCTCACCTTTCTTTATCCTTTCCAATTCCTTCATAGTCAATCCATGACTCAAATATGGGTTTAATTCAACCAAATACCCCCTTCTTCTAATTTAGCTGTTTGCAACTGTATATGCAAGCTTTTCAGTTTGTTTACCATCCTTGTTCTTATGTCTTTCTGATGCATAGGTTTGTAGTTTGTTTTCAGTTTATCAACCTTGTTGTCATCTATTGTGGTTTTGAAATTAGATTTCTTCTATGTAGATGCTTGTCGTCCAGGAAAAGAGTGGTAGATTCCAAGGAACAGGTGTGTGGAAAATCCCTACTGGAGTCGTCGATGAGGTATGCACCTTAACAAATCAGTTTTTTGATTATTCAAAAACTGTGGTGCTTGTTACTATTGGACATTAAATGAGCTCTTCAATTACAGGGTGAGGATATTTTTATGGCAGCTATAAGAGAGGTCAAAGAAGAGACAGGAGTAAGTTATCAATGTCTATAATTATATATTATTCACACCCTGTAGTCCATATTACCAATATTGATGGTGTGATGAAGACCACTGCTTCACTGTTTCAGATTGACACAGAATTTTCGGAGATATTAGCATTCAGGTACAAGTTTTCACAATATTGAATTCGTGTACGGTTTAATTTTATTTTATTTTATATCATATTTGATTGTTGAGGCAAAAATTAAATCATATCTGTTGCAAAAGAGTCACAAAACATGATTGGAAACTGGATCACAAATTCTCCTGGTACCCTCACCTGATATGATATCTTTGGCTTTCTTATTTAGAATTCAAGGTTGTGGCATGTGGTTTTAAGGTGCATCACCTTAAACATTGCCATTAACAGTCTCAATCACATGATTGTCAGGTCCACTCTTACGGAAACCATCCTCAATACTCTATGCTTTAGTCATTTGGGTAATTCTATTTGCACCCATTAAATAAACCAAAACTCCCATTATCCTCACACCCACTATAAAAGTTTAAAAATCTAAATTTTAAAGCACCCTCCACAATTCTTCGAATACCCTTCATAATTTTTTTTCCTTTTACTTGGGTAAAGTGCTGGCAATATCTGATTGATGCTGAACCGTTGGCCATATATTCTGCCGGCTCTTGCCATGGTGTACCTGCCACGACGGTCAGGGGGTAAGTGAGTCATTTTTTAAAAGGTTTTTTTGTCCTTTTGGCTTCGTTTGGTGTCGAAGAGTGGATTGGAAAGGATAATGGAAATATTTATGTGTATTTAAGGAAGAAGATGAAGATGTTTTCTAACTTAAAGGAAGAAGATGGAAAGAAAATGGCTTAGCCATAAGGAAAATGTTATCCTTGCTAATCCCAACCATTTTGAGGGGATTGAAAGGGATAAGTTTTTTTTATAATTTATCCATCTTATGCACATCTTCTTTCTTCATCAACCATTTTGAGGGGATTGAAAGGGATAAGTTTTGTTTGTAATTTATCCATCTTATGCACATCTTCTTTCTTCAAGTTAGAAATTTCTTCTTCAAATACACATGAATGTCATTTATTCTTCCAATCCAATCCTAGCAATCAAACGAGGTCCTTAATTAATTCTTTCAAAGGGATAGTACTGTAATTAAACTTTTAGTAAAGACTGGGTGCAAATAGAAGTTAATAATGTGGATGCAAAAGTTGTATTATACTTGTTTTACTTTTTTATTAATCAACAACTGTCATACATTAGATTTGAACTCAGGATCTCCTTCCACAAAGGGGAGATTGGGAGCCACTAGATGAAATGGTCATTGGCTGTACTATCCTTTTCATATTGTTCTTTTTGGACTAATTGATAAAATATAGCCATCAATCATGAGAGTTTTGGTTGTAAATTGAAAAGGAAAAATGTAAATTATTCTGTAGTTAGCAAAGTAGGAAATAGTCTTCTGACTGATTAAACAGGAGGCTTTGGATTAATAAAATGGTTATTTCGCTAATCTGTTCTGGCTCCAATTGTTTCTCTGACTTGCTCCTTCAATCACATATCTCAAACCATATTTCTGATGAACATAAATTGTATGAGAGTACCTCCTGAGAGACTCAAAAGTTCCCATCATGCAATTGCTTCTCATAATCAAGTTTATTGAACTTCAAATCTTTCTTTTCTCAGTCATATATAGTATATGATATACATTGATATATTCATGGTTTCATGTTTTTGTGTTGTATAGGCAAGCACACAAGTCATTCTTTGAGAAGTCAGATCTATTTTTCGTGTGTGTGCTGCATCCTCTATCTTTTAACATCCAAAAGCAAGAACTGGAGATTGAGGCAGCCAAGGTAATTCTTAACTGAGAATGTGAGACGTACTGCTCAAATTTAATTTGGAGAGATCATTATGTTTCAGAAACTGTGGACTTCAGAAATTATTGATTTTATTTTCTTTCACTTATGCAGTTATGCCCCAATTCAGATTTTCCTTATTCTATATATTTTTGAACAAATTGAGTTGAATGATTTAACAACCGACTATAATTTGTTGTGTGCCTGCCTTTGTTTCTTGTAGTGGATGCCACTTGATGAATATGTAGCTCAACCAGTCTACCAGAAACATGAGCTGTTCAAGTACATTTTCGAACTTTGCTCAGCAAAATTAAACAGGGACTATGCTGGATTTTCTCCACTGCCTATAACATCATTTTTTGACGATAAGTTGAGTTATTTCTATGTAAATAAGCAGGATATACAGCGCCCAAGTTCTTCCGATCAGTCATAGATGCTTGCATCATTTCTCTGTAACTCTATGCTGTTTTATTATTTTAATGTACAAGTCCCCCCTTGTGTTGCTCAACTTATGTTTTATGTTTGTCATTTGTGTGACACAAGTTAAAATGGTTACTTAGCGTTTTAGGGATTCTACTCTATACGGGGTGGGAGTTCAGGAACCTGATAAGGGAAACTGGAAGGACAATATGGCTTTTGTATGAGATCAGCCATTTACGATGTTTTTGGCTGCATTGTGTTGGGTTGAGATTATCCTACTTTATGTTACACATGCTTTTCAAGTAGGTGCACTCTTCTTTAAGGATCGAGGAAAAAATAGGACAATTATGCCCTTCGGATGTGCCTAAAGTGTGTCTGCCAACGAGTGTGCTGGCATTCTGGTACTCATGCATACTTGGAAAAAAAAAAAAAAAAATTAATAATTTCAAAGAGGGATGTGGGGAGCTGTGGCCGCATGGATGATCCTCTGCTTTTAAATATTTTTTAAGCCTCTTTTTCGGTTATGACAAGGTTCATTGGTACTCGAAGTTATATGGTTGCAATCTTGGGCCGGCTTGAGTTCTCTCTAGAAGTTGGGTATAGTTCTGTTTTGTTGGAATCTGATGTAAAAGTTATTATATTTCGTTTTTGCAAGGTGGAGTTGTATTTGGCTTCTGATGGACACTAGGAAGCCAAGGGAGTTTGGTATCATTTAATTGATTCTTCTTGTAGGTATGTGCCTCATACTTGTAATGTCGCTACCAATTTACTTGCACATTTTGCTTTGTATAGTGGTTCTCATCAAAGTTGGGGGTCATCTGTCGGCTTGAGTCACAATTACTTGACTATTGTAATTCTCCCTAGTTTCTAATGAATTGCCTCTTTGTTAAAAAAAGAAAAAAAAAAGAAAAGGAAGTTATCCATTGGTCCAAAATCTAAGAGTTCAACCAAGTTCATTCTTAAATGGTATATTTGGTACTAACTAGTTATTAATGTAGTGGTATTTTGTTTCTCTAATTTTGAGATAAGTTTCAAATTTGAATTTTCCCTTTCTTAGATGAAAAAAGAACGAACATATTTAGTTCTTCAAATGATGCAGGATCACACAGTACGTGAACCCGCTTAAGAAAGGTTATCTGCATACTTTTTTCAGTCAAGTAGAAAAGTATACAGCATGCTTGCGTACCCATGTATTAGTTTAGTTGCATATAAAACTAAAGTTGAAACTACAAAGTGATAATTGGTAATTTGGGATTTGAGGAAAATAAAAGGTTTGCTTTAAAGTGACTATCAACTGTTGATAATATGACCCATATTGAAACTTCATACAACAACAGTTGAGAGTATCTCGTGCATATATCTATGTTGTTAAAGAGTCCTTAGCTCAAGCGGTGAAGGAAGAGGGATATGTGTAAAATTCGATTCTTTCCAATATAACAAAAAGAAAATTAAAAAGAAATTATATAAAAGGAATTTTTTTTTTTTTTTTTGTAATTTGGGATTTGAGGAAAATAAAAGGTTTGCTCTAAAGTGACTATCAACCGTTGATAATATGACCCATTTTGAAACTTCATACAACAGTTGAGAGTATCTCGTGCACATATCATAAGAGTCCTTAGCTCAAGCGGTGAAGGAAGCGGGATATGTGTAAAATCCGATTCTTTCCAATATAACAAAAAGAATATTAAAAAGAAATTATATAGAAGGAATTTTTTTATTTTTTTTGTGGTGAGTTGTCCTTATATAGCAGCATGCATGTAAGTTAAAGCTTGTTATGTAACTTGCACATTGTTATGACAGATGGTCTGCCATGCGGCACCAAATCCGGAATTCAGAAGAAAAAAGATGAAACATCCAAACGAGAGTAGGAAGCTGCATGCTGGTTTATAAATCTGAACAATTCTGGTATATATCGTCTAATTCACCTGAAACCCACCATTACTCTGTTCCTTACAATTTTCTTTTCATTTCCCTTAGCTCCCTGAATAAGGATTAAGAATGTTTCCTGCAAAACTCATAGCAATTTGTGTGTCTGTCTTGTTCAACCTTGTTCTAAGTGGAGAGGTTTCTGGAGATGAAGTCCTGCCTACTCCAACTGCTAATTGTGTGAACTGCCCTACATGCCAGTATCCATGTCCAACTCAACCTTCTCCCTCCACACCAATGATCCCAGGGCTCCCTTTATATGGGCCTCCTCCACCACCCCCATACCCTTTTCAAGGGCCACCACCACCATCCTCATACCCTTATCAAGGACCACCACCACCACCAAAACAGTCTGGTCATGGAAAATATTGCCCCCCAGCTCAGCCTGGTGGTGGTGACTGCTGCCAATACCCTCAGTATCCCCCTCCCGCCGGCGGCTCCGGAGGATATATGTCTTACCCTCCTCCAGGTGGCTACGGAGGTTATGTGCCTTACAATGACAACCATGCAGCCGCTTCATCTCCTTTGTCAATTATCTTTGTTTCAGTTATGATGCTCCTTATTTCCTCTGCTGCTTGGTATTAACTTTCTGCTGTTTTTATGTAGGACTATATTATAAGTTGTCTGAGAATTTGATGTAGTAGGCATGCAATAACCCTTGTTAATTAATTGTCATATCATAGGTACTTCTTTTAAATTTTAATTTCCAGTTGATAATTTGTTGATGAGGCTCTGCTTTCTGTACCCACCATCAATAATTAATGGTAATTGCAATGAGGAGCGAGGGATATATGGATGGATTTCATGTAATATGTACTCAATGTAATGGTCTTCTCACTGCTTCCAATACTGGCTCATTCTTAATTGTTCTTGTGCGTGTAAGTCAGAGAGAGAGAGAGAGAGAGAGAGAGAGAGAGAGAGAGAGAGAGAGAGAGAGAGCGGTGGGGTTTGTTCTTTATGGTATAGGTGGCATGCATGGCTAATTTTGCTAACATGGTGACGGGGTTTGTTGCAGTTAGAAGCCAAATTGAATTGTCTCTCTTACTCTTTGATCACAAACTGACAAAGCATCTCTCGACCTTCTTTGATAAGAACTTATCCACTTTGTATGTTATGACTATGAGTCTGAAGAATGCCAAAAGATGTATTAATTGCTCCATCACTTCTATGGCGAATTTCGTGCCAAGGGGTACCCACGATTACCCAGCAATTAACTAATTCGATCTCATAGTTACCAACCACTTCAAATATTCACTTAGTGCTTATGCTAAACTAGCAAGATCCTTTCATGTTCATATGCAATCACATTTCCAACATAAATTATGTTATATAGTCTAAACTCAAAACGTGTAACTCTACACTCCTAAATAATATGCAGTTGTTAAGTAGTTCAGTTTGAAAGACCGTAAAATTATTTATAATGTACCCAAATTCGATTCTCCTTCCGCCAAATGAAAAAAAAAGAGCTACAAAATAACATATATCGTTTTGGACGCAAGTATAATATTAGTATGGAAAACATAATCACTTGATACTATTTCATACATAATCAAACGATGGTAAACAAATGGATAAAATCTAATGCTTCTTATATAAGTTAAATTTTCTATGTTGATATTGTATTTGTATTCAAAACGTCGTAATTTTTAGGTTTAGAGTTAACCATTTGATCAGTATAGAGTTTAGTATGTAGTATTTATATTTGGAACATTAATGCAATAAGTCCTAAATTTATATTCTAAGTTTGAATCTCAAATGATATGTCATTATACATGTTAGTGTCTTATTTATTATGAAATAAATAATTTTTAGAGTGAGCCACGTATGAATCAATAAAATACTAACACATCATTTGAAATTCAAATTTTGAATATATATTTAAGATTCCTAACACTGCTATATTTGCAGTAATTATAAAAAACCATGAAACAATGTTGATGTTATGTAAGGGTGAGGAACATAAAACATATATTTTAAACACATAGTTTAACAAGAATTATAAACTCTTAGATTCAGTTATACCCAAGGGCTGTAGTTATGCATTTAAATGGCGTGGCAATGACTTGACAACAAAAACAAATTGAAATTAAATTAAAAAAAATTCGAAAAACATTGTATCTCAACTGTGAAATTTTATTGAGTTGCCCCTCCCATCTTCTTGATCCACCATCAAGACTCTATCAACTTGTCAATAATTTTAATAGTCCGAAGAGCAAAAGCAACCAAATCAAATATGTCAGTGAGGGCATGTTTTCCTATTGGGAGTGGGAATGATTCTCATTTTTGTGTTTACCAACACATGAAAATAATATTCCCTTGTTTACTAAATTTGAGGGTAAAATGGGAGTGGAAGTGAGGCCAACTGTGGAATACCTTATTTTTAGTGACTAGAACTCCTTGAGGGGGTAGGATTGAGGGAGGGAGAATGAGAGTAGATTTTTTCATGTCCAAAATGCCCCCACATTTTTAATGAAAATCCAAAAGTGTCATTTATTTTAGATAAATAAATTATACAAATATCATACTAAAAATAAAATACCCTTTATTTTAAAATACCACATTTTTTTCTCTTCTTTAGATAAATCAATTATACTAATATCATACTAAAATTAAATCCTACCTAAATAACACATTGATAGTTCCAAAATATTATAAGTTATAATAGTAAGTATAAAAATTAATTTTTTGAAAAATATTGAGGTGAAATTTATTTGTAGTAAAATAACTATTTATAATTAAAAAATTGTTTAACAAATAATTGATAGAAATATAATGGATGTTGTATAAGGGCATTTAAGTAATTAAATTCTTTTTTATTCCGATTCTTAGTTAGTAAACACGTTTATGAAAATCAATTTTATTTTCACTCATTCATGATGATTAGTAAACTTGTTAATGGGAATGCTCATTTGATTCATGCTCATTTTGATTACTTGTCATTCCGATTCTTGCTTATTTTGATTCTTGCTTATTCCGATTCAAGTTTCGTAAACATGCCCTAATATTGTTAGCAAAGTAACAGCAAATTTCATGAAGTAATTTTCCAACTTTGAATGAAAGTGGTTTGGAAGTTTAATCTATAGTATATGAGATCTATATTTTCATAACTAGAAGCAACTGCATGTGAATATTTTTCAATTAAAAGAATTAATCAAAAGACTAACTTGATCGATTATAATGGCTCATTATATAATTGGCTTATAAATTTCAGTTTGATCCTAAAAATTAATTCATCCATCATCAAATTCCAATCAGTATTGCAATTTAAGTAAATAGTTTTCCAGAATTTAGGGAATTGATCTTTTCAAATACTGTAAGAGCATTTCCAAAGGACTCTTTAAATGAAGAATTCTTCATTTTTTGAAAAGAGAGAAGAGTATTTTGGGCTTTAAGAGACTTTTTAAAATGAATCTTCAATTGAAAATTTAATTTCTCTCTCTCCAAATCTAGGATCTTCTTTCCTTTTTTCAAATATTAATGACATTTGATTTTATTTATAATTCCTACACAATTTTCATTTTTATTTATTTAATAATAAATTTTTAGTTGATAAATTGAACTTTAAAAGTAAATAGTGCATAGAGTAGATACAAAAATTTAAAATTAGAAGAGTCTTTTGTAGAGTAAAAAATTTAAGTAACCAATATCACTCTTCAAATTGCCACATAGGTTATCAAATGTGAATTTAAATAGTGATTTTGTTAGCTTCTTTTAAAAATTCTCTAAGGATAGAAAAAAAGTTGTTTCAACCAATTTAATGGTTATAGTTGTCGGTCATTCTTGATGGGACGAACGATGAAGATGCAGGCAAGAGTGACTCAGTGAATTTTGAAGGGAAGTTAGAGCATCTCCAACGGCTTAGTTATCTCCCGTTCCTATATTAGATGATTTCCTTCTAAAATCATTCTCTAACAGATTAGCTATCCAGTTAGTTAATTTATGATTTACTCTTTGGTTAACTAGATTTGGGTGAGAAGAGAGATAAAATAGCTAGAGCCAAAGTAAACCAACTGTCACAAGTTTTGAAATACTTAATTGCAACTGTACGAATTTATCCCTCATTAATTATAACATCACATTTAAATAAATAATTAAATGTGAATATTAGCTAAAATAGAGAATATTGCTGGGGTAAGATTTTAGAAGTAGTTAGATATAATAGATTTCTAATTTTCTTTCCACAAATTTAGCTAGAATACAAGTAAGTTTGTTGGAGTTGCTTTTACGATACACATAAAAAGAAATGTAAATATTTATAAACCCCCTAGTTAGAGATTGATTCTCTCATAACTTCCATATAAAATTAAACTCTCCCAAAATCTCCAATATTACACTTTTAATATTTTTCAAAACCCTCTAGTCAACTTATAACTATCTAAAGTTGACTTTTCTTTTTTTTTAGAATTTCAATTATACCCTTTTTATTTGTTTTTAATTTTAATAAAATTTTATTTTATTTTTTTAATTTCAGAAATACCATTTTTTATTTATTTTAGTCCATAACTTTAAACCCCCTAACCACCTAAAAAATTTGTCTAAACCTTCTAGAAACTCTCAAAACCTCCTAAAAATTATAAATTTTTTTTTTTATCCTTCTGACGCATTCTGACGCGTTCTCACGCACTTTCTGACTTATTCTGACGCGTGCTCTAACACTCGCCCAGTGTAATTGTAGGTGTAACTGTTTATTTAGTGAATGTGTAACTATTTATTTAATAAAGGTGAAGCTGTTTTTAGTGAATGTGTAACTTTTTTGTAGTAAGATATATATAACTGGTTTTTTATTTTTTTATGGGCCTGCAAGTTTTTTTCTTTTTAAAAAATTAATAGTATAATTATTTGTAGTTATTTTTTAATGTAATTTTATTTCTAAAATTCAGTTTCAATTTTAGTATAACTGTATTTTTGGGCGCGCATTAGTCCGTATCAACCCACATGTCAGTTTGCGTTAGAGCGCGTCAATGCGCGTCATAGTGCCTCAGAAGGGCAAAAAAGTATTAAGTTTAGGGGGTTTTGGAAGAGTTCTTAGATGGGTGGGAGCTTAAGAAATGTTTGTTGGTAGTTAGGGAGTTTAGAAAAAATTACCCTAAAAGAATATATATGGGTTTTTTCTCATAAGTTTTTTATTTATTTTAATTTAATATTATTCTTAGGGTATCAATCTTCACACTCCTATTTTGTACATTTGCACCCCTTTTCTTTGTCATCTTTCCTTTATTTGTTCAATTATCAAGGTATAAAAACAAGAGAAAGAGTACAAAAATACAAAATTTGAGTGTGAAAATTGTCACCCTTTTTTTTTTTGCCATGTCATTACCTCATCTTTTAAAGATATAATGAGGTCCATCGATCTCAACTTAATTCAGTTGAGGACATTTAGATATAATTGAATCTAAGAACTTAAATCGTTGTTGAAATATGTGTTAAAATAATTGTATGACCCTAACCCAGCCCTTATGTACTTGTACATCAATAATATTATTCTTACCATATATTTTGTACCATGTTTTTTATACCATATTACTTATTTATACCATATTGCTTGTCATTATTATACTGGCATGGTATTTCCTTATTTTTAAAATTTTTATTTTTATTTTTTTAGTATCTAATGCATGAATGCCAAGTAGATTGTCACATAAGATGGTATAAATTTAGTATAAAAATGTGGTAAATACAGTATTGTTGAATTGTACATATATCCAATTATAATATAAGATGCAAACTATCAATAGAATATATGGTCAAAAACAAAAAAACCTCAATTGTAAAATGTGTGATGGGCAAGGAGTTGAATTTTGGTTATATCGAAATTTTCGATGGAAGTTTTGATGAAAATTTTGAGAAAATTTCGATTTCGCTAGGGTTTTGCAGAAATGACGGAAATTGCTATTAAAATACGGAAATTTTGAATAAAAATTTACTATATGTTTATTTAACATATAATCTACTATATTGATAAAAAAAATATTGAAGAAACCAAATTTCATAATAAATTTCATGAGTTAAGGCGATTATAATACGCTGCAAACAAATATACAATTAAATAAAATTAGTATAATTAATAAATGAAATTAGTATATTATTTATATTTTTTATTTTTTAGTATAAGGTATAAGATATAGAAAATTACAAATAAATCTACAAATAATTTACTAATTACATATTAATCAATACATAATTTGATATCCTATAATAGTCAATGACATATTATCAGAAATTACATAACACTCAATGCCCAGCCAATTGTTTTAGTTAATTTAAATATTCACTGTGTTCAATTACTAATTTGACCTTATGGTATTTACTTATGTTTGCATCGCTCAATTTACACCTCTATCTCTTTCTCTCTTTTTACATTGGTGCTTCTCTTCTTACATTGGTGCTTAACAATGATGACGACGACTCCATTGTTGTATGCAGAGTCACTCCGGTGCCAGCTCTAGTTGCAAACAACTCTGTCATCAAAGGCGGCCACAGCAAACGGAGGACTTTTAGGACAGAGCCTCTCGACCATGTCACGGAGCTTCGCTGAATGTTCAGATGGCTGTTCCGATCGGCGTCGTCGAGGACCACCACTACCTCTAATTCCGAGTTAGCCATGGAGCTCAATACTACTCTCTCAGCTTGAGTTTCATTAGCAAGAGTACTATTACCAAAGAAAATTGCAATGAGGAGGAGCTGTGGAAACAAGTGGAGGCGAGGTTCGACTCGCTCGCCAAGGACGACTTGCTTGTTAAAACAGACTTCGATGAATGTATAGGTAACAATTAATTAATTACTCAAACTACAAGTTTAATTAAGCTAATTTTAAAATGTTTATTTGGTTGCCGAAAAAATGATTTGAATATATTGAACTGTGAAGGAATGGTGGAATCGGCAGAGTTTGGGTGGGGATATATAATGAGTCTTTTCTATTTATGATTACTGCAAATAGACACTGTCGAACAGTGCATGTTTTAAACCAAAATTTCATTACAAACAAAAGTACACTGTTGAGTAGTGTATTCCAAATTTTGAGAAATTCACACTTGACTTACTTGAGCCAAAATATGGGTATGCAATGGTGCATTCATTTTAATTACCTGGAAAACCTTAACTGCTTTAGTTTGCTGAATAATGAGCTATGAATGATAGTTAACAATATTATGGAGGTATTTAAATCATAGATGTGAGGCAAGTTATCGGAAGCTTCTGCAACAAAAAAAAAAAAAAACCTTAACATTCANAAAAAAAAAAAAAACCTTAACATTCAATGTGGACCTGATTGAAATCCTTTCTAGGAAACTTCAGTAATAACCTTTTTCAATTTTTAGATATATGTATACCTTGGAATTT